>JAWNPC010000481.1:3835000-3855000 GCA_035045365.1 Drosophila leonis | reverse complement strand
GTATTTAGTTCTTGCTGTTAATCTAAATCACCGAAAATTTGTATCAAATGCCTAAGTTCCTTAGTTGTTTTATTTGCCCATCAGCTTTAGCATTGAATATGGATCTCATAAAGTATTATTATTCTTGATCAGTTGCAATATCTCTGTTCTCCTTTTTCGGCTGCTAAAACAATTACAATCACAAATTAACTTCATGTTAAAGTACATGTCAAACTAGTAAGTAGCCAAGCTAAAATTTGTTTTAATAAAAACCATAAATTGAAGAACATGAATACAAATGTTAGCACTTTAGACTTCATGTCAAAGTGCATGTCAAATTTACTAACTTTTATTATAGATTTAAGTAACTAACAACTAAACATCTTGTCAAAGTACATGTCAAATTTATTAACTATTATTATAGATTTAAGTAACTAACAACTAAACATCTTGTCAAAGTACATGTCAAATTTATTAACTATTATTATAGATTAAAGTAACTAACAATTTAACATCTTGTCAAAGTGCATGTCAAATCTTCAGGCGCATATATCTACTGTCCAGATATGTATACTATGCGTCGATCTCGAAATCTAGAGACATGAACTTGACTGTTATAAGCAGATACTCCTATAACATATCCATATCCATAAATCTTCAAGAAATCCATCAAATCAACTGAAATTGAAATCAAACTAAAGGTATTTGAGCATACCTTGCACACTGTTAGAGCTAGAGTCTCAATTTATGGTTTCTATAGTTAATCAAAACTTCTTTTTATTATGCCTGTCAACATCTGAGAGTCACGATATCATCCTTTAACTTGCTCAATCTTACATTCATATTTCTACTGCATAACGAGAATATACAAAATTTAAAATTTTTTCCCCACTTCAAACCTTAATGGCAGCATTTTCAAATAAATCTCAAAGAGCAAAGTTGATACCAAGAAATAGCACTTATCCCTATCAAAGGAATTCAAAAAGTCAAGAATTCGATATAAAAGTGAGAATAAAGTCTTATTTCTAAGAAAGATGCTAATATGCAGTCATAGAGCTGCCTGAGATGCATAAGCGACAGTTCGACTTATATGGAGCTAGTTAGAGCAGCTTGACATGTGGAATTCTAAGGAAACATTCGTGTGAAAACTTACATAAAGAATTTTTAAGATGCTTGCATATACGAGAGCTGTTCGAAGAGTAAGGCGAAACTGTGACTTTTAGTTGCTACCGTAACAAACAAGGGCAATGAAAGGACGAAGCTATGCTGTAATTGAGGAGCATAAAGACAGCAATGAAGGAAGGAAGAAGCTAAAAAACATTACAAAAATTGTTTTTTTGGAGTGGATAAGAGAAAAACCTTGTCAAAAGTCTATAATATCTGGATGGGGATTACTTTGAAGGAGACAATAAATGATTTTAAGAATAGTTTTTAATAAAAAAAGACTCTAATTTGTTTATATATTTATATTTATTTATAAGTAAATCATAGAAAAGACAAATATTTCGTAATACTTTTCGAGTAGATCTCGCAAAATATTTATTTGCATGGGACCTATTGAGCTTACTTAGCAATTCGAACGAAATACTAATGGCTAATGGGGCCTTGGCTGAGTGTGGGTTTGCCTTTGAAGGTCCTGGTGCTGGTGCTGGTGCTGGTGCTGGTGCTGGTCCTGGCGCTGATGCTGGCCTTCATTATTGCCATATTTATAGCTATGCGCGTTCGGGGAATAAAATCCTCGACAAGATGCTTTTTAATTAGCAGCAACAAGCGACAAGCAGCAAAGCTCAAAGAGACGCCGCGGCGAATAACAAAGGCAAAAGCGCAGGATACTTTGCCAAAGGATATCACGAATAAAATAGCAACACCAAAAATTAACGACGACGACGACGACAACTGGGCAACAGCAGCAGCAGCAGAAGACGCAAAACAAGATGAAGATGGAGAGTATGAAGTCGAGGACGACATATTAGTAAACAGTCCTAAGACAATCTGGCGCCCAAAATGCTGCAAGAAAATGAAGCGACACGAATTGACAACAAGCACAACAGAGACAGAGCGATAGAGATAGAGAGCGAGAGAGCGAGAGGGCTAGAGCAGACGAAGGCGAAGGCGAAGGCAATGGACAGTTTCTTTTTTTTTGTACTTTGCCTTTCGCATTTGCATTTGCCCAAAGACAACTTCATTTGAATGCGACGCAAAATGCAGGCCACGCAGGGTATATTAGCTGAGCAAATATTTCGTTTATTTAAAGAGATTTTAAGAGTTGAGAAAATAGACATAAAAAAAACATGTATAGTCAGAGATAAATGCATATAAATAAATACAATTTGCATCTATAATAATTGATATATTTAAGCAAACATAATCAATCATACAGTTCCAGGGTAATCGCTAGTTCATATGCCATTAACTAGCTATCGAAATTTGTTGCTGTTTTTGTATTAGTTTCGGTTTGACGTTCAGTGTCTGTGGGCTTAGCGACAGGGGGTGATTCGAGGCGTAAGCACAGTGAAGCCAAAGCAAAGCCTAAAGACGCGTTCAACATTTAAAGAGTTTTCATTCATTTAGAATAATTATAAACAATTTAATTATGTTAGTTCAACAATTTCATATGCAACATTGAGTCAATCTGGTTGAGACTCTTGCACAAGTTTTAATTAGTTTGACAATTTGATTTGCAAGTTTGCCACACTGTGCCACAGTTTGCTTCAGTGGCACGCAAGGAGGAGAGGGGCGGGCTCGTTTGCTGGCAGAAGTGTTAATGGCGGCTAATAAGGCGGCAATGGCAGTCGCTTTGCAGCGAGCGAGCGGGCGGGCGGGCAGAAGCAGAAGCAGAAGGATGACAAAAGGAAAATCGGAGAACAGCGACGCCAACATCGCGGAATGACATTAACAAGCGTGATAAAAAGAGAAAAGAGCGTGCAAAAAATACAAAGCAAAAAAAACACAACAACAACAACAACAACAAAAATATAAATAAAAATAAATAAATAAAATAGACCCAACAAGAGGTGCCAACAAAATGGAAAACAAAACGAAGAGCTGCAAGTCACAAAGTTCGCAAAGAAAGCCAGCGAAAGTTGCTTAAAGCTCGCAAAAAGCGTTGAGGCTCTCCACGCCGACTGCGGCGACAATTTATGGCTCTAATAATTTTTAAAGACGTCTGCGCCTTCTACGTCGCCACCAAACACCACCTCCCTCCCTAGCGCTGCTCAATGGCCCCCACGGCCTTAGCGTCTGGACATTTTTGACGTCGCAACGGGACGCGACACGTCACGTGACGTCAGTCTCTTCCCATCTAATGCCATGTCATGCCCTGCTCTGCCCTTCTATCAGGTCCTGTCCTGTCCTGTCCTGTCTGTCCTGTGCTGCCCTGCCCTGCTCTGCCCTGCCGTTCCATTCCGTTCCGTCCTGTCATATCAATTTTTGTACGCTGCCAGGGTTCGCTAAACGATACGAAATGAGTAAGCAACAAGCCTAGACAGTCATCGACAGCGTCCCCCCGTTGCCCCAATCCACAAAACTTACTCTGCGACTTAACTCTAATTTGTCATTGTATTTAACTCAGGAAGTATTTTGTCTAAGATAGGGAAATTTGGTATTTAGATTCCATAGCTTGTTACATACATATAAATAGGAAATTGTTCAATTTTGTGAGAGGATATTCCACAGATTCGTAATACGAAATGAAGTATATATATATATATATATTTTACATTTTATATTTTATATTTTATATTTTATATTTTATTCTATTCTAACTAGAAAATACGCCAAAAGTAAAGCCAAAATAAATGATGCAACTGGGCCAAAAAGGATTACAGGTTATAAGTTGGATGGGGTTGGCTGGGCTTGGCCGGGCTTGGCATGAATCTTAGCCAGACACGAAGTTTAGCTTGGATCTAATTTAATGGCAAACATGCGCCGTCGGCTGCGATGCTCAAGACAAAACATTTGGCAATTGCGCCGACGTTGCACTTGCAACACTCCCCCAACACGGCCCCAACCCGACCCGACTCATTGGCGAACTGTTTTTGAGTGCTTGACATGCAGCGATTAAGAAGATAAATGATTATTTTGAGCAATGCGCCGAGCCAAGAACAGAATTACGGGAGAAGCGCCTTACATTTCCAATTAGATGGAAAATGAAAATGCGACGCGTTCGTTTCGTTTCGTTTCGTTAAGTTTTTGGTTATTGATTTTCCCTGCAGGCAGGAAAAGCGCCACAAAACGGCTGAAGGCGGCGGGTAATTGCGTCTTCTTCTTCTTCATCATCGTCACAAACATCATCATTATTTTTGGGTGCTTTGAACCCGCGTTCAAAGTTCAGACAGTGACCCGAACCGAGCAACGAAACCGGCTGCGTTTTTCATTGTCAAGGCTGCTGCAGGCAGAGAGCCTACCAAAAGCTAAATGTGACGCCTGCCGCTACGCACACTGTGCGTGCGTGTGTGCGTGTGTGCGTGCGTGTATGTGTGTGTGTGTGTATCTGACAGAATACATTTGTGTGCGAATTGTGCGTGGAGCATTGAACTTGGCCAAGTTGAATCAACTTTTGGTCAATGAGCGTGTATCCCGCAGATACATTGAACCTTGCGCCTAGTCGAACGGAGCGAAGCTAACGGCGCTTTCTTTATAATTTTTTAATTAATTTCCATGCTCGCTGCAAATCGCGTAGCTGACAAAAAAAATCAAAAGCCAAAACAAAATTATAATAATAAATAAAGCTTGTTAAAATAGTTTTCGCCAGGCGAATTATAAAGCAGCAACAAGTATGATAGATAGATGTGTCTGTCTGTGTATAGATAGATAAGCTCAGATACTTGCCAGATGGATGGGCCACACATAAAACCAGAGCAACATCTAACAGCAACAGCACCAACAACAACAACAACAACAACAACAAGGGCTGCTTGGCCAGTCCATTGAACCAGAAAAGGTCAAAAAAAGTTTGCAAAAATAAAGGAAAAAAAATGAGAAAAAATTAGCTGTGCCTTTCTTTAAGTTCGTTGTTTATTATTATTATGCATAAGAGCTTAAGGGAAAGGGTATTCTAACTTTAACAGGCAGTTTGTAACGCAGATATATTGGTCAATCTATATAGATAGTCGACGTGACATATAGAAGACTTTTGTCATTTCTAAGTTTTTCTCTTTGGAACATTATTTTAGGGCAACTTGTTTGGTTTGGTATATCGTATGTCGTATGTCATATGTCGTATGTCGTATGTCGTATGTTGTATGTCGTATGTCGTATGTCATATGTCGTATGTCGTATGTTGTATGTCGTATGTCGTATGTCGTATGTTGTATGTCATATGTCGTATGTCGTATGTCGTATGTCGTATGTCGTATGTCGTATGTCGTATGTCGTATGTCGTATGTCGTATGTCGTATGTCGTATGTCGTATGTCGTATGTCGTATGTCGTATGTCGTATGTCGTATGTCGTATGTCGTATGTCGTATGTCGTATGTCGTATGTCGTATGTCGCATATCGTATGTCGTATGTTGTATGTCGTATGTCGTATGTCGTATGTCGTATGTCGTATGTCGTATGTCATATGTCATATGTTGTATGTCGTATGTCGTATGTCGTATGTCGTATGTCGTATGTCGTATGTCGTATGTCGTATGTCGTATGTCGTATGTCGTATGTCGTATGTCGTATGTCGTATGTCGTATGTCGTATGTCGTATGTTCTATATCTATAGATTAGTTAACTAAAAACTTTGCCTTTTTAGGGTATTTGATATTCGAGCTGCGCTTTCTTGTTTATTTTGATTATTATTAAAATTTGCACAGCTTTCTTTTCTGACGTACTTATCTTATATTTAATATATATTTATTTCGTTGCCAGTTGGAATTGGAATTGGAATTGGGCATTCCAACTTTGCGGTCTCCGTTTGTGTGCCAACAGATGGGCGAATCGATTATCGTACAACATTTTTATCAGCTTGCGAGCATTTCAAGCTTGTTCAACAAAAACTGAAGGCGACTAAGCTACCGGGTCGCCGCAATACCCTAAACTGGGTATTCAGGGTATAATGGTTACGTGACAATGTATGCAACAGGCGAAAGGAGGTGTGGCAGAGGCCATTAAGTATATGTCTTATTGATCAGCATGATTTGAGTCACTATAGCCAGGTCCGTCTGTCTATCTGTGTGCTGCCTGTGCAATGAATTGTAAGAGCAGCTCTACGCGGGGTACAGGATGTTTGCTAGTCGTGCACTTGCCGACTAGAGCAGTCTCAGTTAATTTTAAGCATTGTGAAAGAAGTATATATATATATATATATATCTTGAATACGAAGCTGAAACTGAAATTGAAATATTAAAATAGCAACTAAGAGTAACTATGGCTAAGTGCTATTAATAGATCTAACAGTGTTGGTCTAAAGTACATTCAAAAGAGCTAATCAGATTATGCTGGTTTCAGCAGCCCAGTTAAGCCTCTCCTGAATGTTGAGAGCTGCAAGTAAAACACTTTCACATTTGATGCATTCAAGAATTGAAATGTTTTATTTACTTAAGATACACATTGCTTACAGTTATTAGAGTTCTGTTTGTAGTTTATTGGATACTCAATACTATTCTTGCTTTTGTCAACTGCTCAAGTCTGAGCAAAAGAAACCAATTCCAATCAATTAATCTGCTTTATTTTACCATATTTATTTATGCATTAATTTATAATAAATAATTTATAATTAATAATAAATATTAATAATAAATAGCATATTTAGATAGCTGCTGAAATAAGATAAGACAATTCATAATATAAATGCTGGCAAGAAATATGATAATAAATGTCTCAAGTGTTTTGATGTTTTGATTATTATATATATAAATATATTTATTTTTTGTTTTGTTTATCATTTAGGGCAGCAGCATAAAGATATTGTGAAGTTCCATTCACAAAACTGTTTTTGGCCACACACCCCACATGAAGCAGTCGTGGCCGAGAGGTTAAGGCGTCTGACTAGAAATCAGATTCCCTATGGGAGCGCAGGTTCGAATCCTGCCGGCTGCGAATGATTTTTTATTTTTTATTAAACTAGTTACTTATTGTTATAAACTTTTACGCATTTAAAAATTGTTTTGCCTATTTTTAAAATATATATTATAAAAAGTTCACTCAATTAAAAAAGTGTCAGTCGAAAAAAGTTGAAAAAAGCAGCTGAAAATTTGTTGAAGTGAGCTTCGATACATGAGATATTTTATATTATTATTAAATATTTTATAACTTACTTTAAAAGTATTTTTTTGTTTTTAAAATAAATATTTCAAAATTGTTAATTTCCTATAATAAATATTTTATCTATAAATGCAAACTCTTTTGTGTTCATAAAAATAGTAGTGCGACTGAAATGTTGGACATCAAAATTTTGGTATAAACATAATATTTTGAAAATAATTTGAATGAGCACAGCTGTATATAATAAATTATTTATAATTTAGAGTATTTATTTTTTAAACTTTACATTTTATGTAAATATATATAAAATATATTTTCATAAATACAAAAAGGTTTTATGAATATGTTAGAGATGACGCAGCTCTAGCCAAACACCTTCATTCAGTTTGCCAAAAATTAACCCAAGATCTAAGCACGAACTGCTTCAGCAGACAATGCAAAAAAAAAGAAGCAGAAAACACAAGCGAGAGAAATGAAATGAAAAAGAAACAAAAAATGTGAAAATTTGCGAAAAATTTTGTAATTAACCTTAAATTGATTGAATTTTAAACGCGCTTAAGAGACACAGCAGACGACGGCCTTTGGTGGGAAGACACGGGGATTGGGGGAGGCGAGGATAGCCACCCGCAGCGCTGTGAAACGGCAGGCGGGCAGGTAGACGGACTTTCATTCGACTGGCCATTAGATTAATCATGGGCCAGATGGGGCACTTCGAGCGAAATTTATATAATAATCGCTGTGTGTATCTGCGAGATACATTTGGCTACATTTGGCTACAGATGCTACAATTGGCGCATTGACCCCAGCCGAGCGAACACACACTCAGCGCTTAGATGCAGACCCACTGATAGACGACAACTGGCGAAAAAAAAGCAGAGAGAAGACAAAAATCGGCGACAGAAATCAGAGCAACGCATAAAATTTGCAAAACAGCGCGAAATGGGCATTGTTCGAGCTGCCCGGCGAGCAGTATCTCACCTGGCTTATCTATACGCTGGCCTCCCCAGCATTTACGGTTCTTCTTTCTTGACTTTTGCCAAAAAACAAAAAAAAAAAAGAGTAAAGTCGAAATAGAAATAGAAATGGGTAAAGGCCTCGGCTCGGCTCGGCTAACGACCGCACAGACTTTGACCCAATTCAAACTTGGATGAAGCTTCGACTTCAGCTTTGATTAATTGAGTTGCGCATCTCGTAGATAGACACGCCGCATTACAGTTTGTGCGTGGCTCCTGTCGCTAATTGAGGAAATCGAATGTTAAATTATGTACAGCAAAACTTAGATCTAACTGCCACGAAATTTATGCAAGCGGCGTCTAACTCTATCTGTAATAGTTGCCCAGACACAATCAGCTGCAGCTGGTACAAGAAATTCACACGAACCGAACTGAACCGAGGCGACGCGACGCGACCTGTTTGCTGCTTGGTGTCATCTGCTCTCAAATAGTCTTCTATACCCTGTAGCCTATTGGAAATGTATCAACTGGGCATATTAGTTGGGCAGTTTTATATAACTTTCTTCAATTGCTTCGCTTAAAACGAAGTTCATAAATTTAGCTCAGTTTTAGGCCTTTAGTTCTTTGAGCATAACTCTTAGAGTGCAGCAGCTAGCGCCATTAAATTTGTTTTAAAGCCTGCTTCAAAGTCTACACAATTATCGTATTTACTCAGATTTGCCATCTTCCGGCCCCATTTCCATGCTACAACACAAGAAAAAAGGAATTTAAGTAAAGTTGCGCTTTGAGTGCCGGGTATTTGCCAGTCGGGCACTACCCACGCTCAGCTGTTTCTTACTTTTTTCTGTTTTGTTTAATGTTTTATTTAAATTGCAGTTTTGTCGCTTTTTTTCCGTTTTATTTGCGCTTTTTGCCGAAATCGTTTTGCAATTTTCACTCTGGGCCGCGCAATAAATTTTCGCCCACAGTAAACGGAGATATAGGTGTTGAAATTTTGAACGCCGCTCAGGTTTACAGCAGTTCCCTCAATTATATATATATTTCTGCTTCTTCTACTACGTTTTTGGCCAATGAACCGAGCGCGATGTTACCTGGAAATTGGCTCCATTCGAGACGCAACACATTGCCAAATCGCTTTGACAAATGTGACCAACAAGTTGGCCAACGATTAACACGCCCTCGACCACGACCCACCCCCCACATGCCCCTCCCTCAAATGCTTAATGATGGCCCATAAAATATGTAGAGCTTAAAGCATAACTGAAAGCAGCCAAAGAGTTGATAGATATTCGCATAGAGATCGACATCAATTTCGAAACATATTTTGGCCAAGTTAATACAACTTTATATAAAAAATAAATGTGAAATTAAAATTTCTTTAGTTTTGCAATGCTTTTTGCAGCTGAAATATAAATTTCTTATCATACGCGATTGCTGATTGGCAAATTTCAATGAAATAGTAGGGAAAAAGTCGAAATTTAATCAAATAATTGTATTTGCTGATTAGAATAGGATCGTGTCATCATGTAGTATATCTACTTCGGCAATCATACGTTTATGTATTTACACTTCTGTGGCAGCTTTAAATTCAACTCAGGCTCATTTGACATTCTTATCGGCTGCAGCTTTTTGTTAATCAGCTGACGCACAGTTTATCGCAACTTTTGAACTATTTTTTGACTTTGTTAACATGAAGTGTTCAAGCTTGATAGAAGCATTAGGCGAGAAATCGTTCAAGATCACTTTGATATTGAGTAGATCAACAGTAACGTGAGAACTTTTGGAGAACCCATTGAAGATGGGAATGGAGTTGTAAGAATGTATGCAACAGGCAAAAGGAGACGTGGCTGAGCCCTTTGCTTTCTCAGCTTGACGAGCTGAGTCGTTATAGCCAGCTTCATCTGTCCATCCAGATGAATACAGTAAGCTCTTCAAGCACAAGAGCTAGAGACTTGAAGTTTTAAATATATTAAATATTCATTTATACCATATACAGTTCGAGCTTATTACTTCTCTTTCGATAACTTATCACATTTCCTTATTATCTATAAAAATTATTTTATAATTTATAATTTCTTTCGTTTTTTAAGCGCAATTTGAACAACGTAAAAGCAAAAGATTTGAAATTTTATGTTCCAGTAATGGATGTGGAGATCTTATAAACATCTTAAAGGAAAAGAAGAAAGGAAGCAATCTTAAGGGAAAAGACAAGTAAAGGACTCTATAACCTTAGTTGAATCAATAAACAAGTAAGAGTGCTCTAGTCGAGACTGCTCGACTAAGAGATACCCTGAACCCTGCGAAGATGCGATATTCAAATCATTTTACGCTTCTTTTATATATTATATATGTACATATAACAACACATACACACACACACACACACACACACACACACACACACACATGCACACGCAAGCACAAGCACTTGCTCTGCTACTGCGCAGTTTACGCAGCGACTGCGCATGGGCAGCGCTTGGGCTGCAGTATGGGCTATATTATGGAAACTTTTTTGTTGAATAGGTTTGCTTCTAGATGGAATTTCGTAATCAAACTTTTACAGCGTAATAATGACATCCATGTGTATGTATTTGCCAAAGCACAAGTCTCTAGTATTTAAAATACGTTTTTTTCAAATTTTGGGAAAAGGGGGCGTGGCATCGAAAATGCAAACATTACAAAATGTTTGTATTCAAAACACGGGTATACACGGAAAATCTGAAATCTATAGCCAAAACGGTATTCAAGTTACGCTTAAAAAACAAAGTCAAATTATCGATTTTTATCGATAATAAGAAATTGGGATGAGTTATCGAAAAAAATGATAAACTCGTACTGCATAGGATATACACGAGTATACATTTCAAATTTCAGATCTCTAGCTTTTGTGGTTTGCGAGATCGCTGCGTTCACACGGACGGACAGACGGACGGACGGACGGACAGACGGACATGGCTATATCAACTCAGTTTGTCAAGCTGATCAAGAATATATATACTTTATGGGGTCTGCCATGTCTCCTTCTGCCTGTTACATACATTTTCACAAAAACATTATACCCTGATTTCCCATTTTCAATGGGTTCAGGGTATTAAAATCTGAAATATATAAGATTTCTACATTTATCCCACACATTAAATTAAAAAATCTCTAACTTATTATAAATAATATAAGTAAATATAAATATTTGAACTTTTTAATCTTTTGCCATAAAAACTTGTATATTCTTATCAATTCCTAGAATATATCAAATACATATCCATATAGATTATATATTATAATATAATATGCAGCAAAGGCGCTCCCATAGAAGGCGTACGTACGCCTCCTTCCACCCCCACACACATTGTCTACTTAGTCTAGATAAACTCTGGCTTATATACAAATTAAAGACTTGACTTTATTTAAATATGAGAGGCCCCAGCCGCGTGCAATCAGGGAATGCACCTTTATACCTTAGACTACGCGCTCCAGCTATCTATGGCTCGCGGCTCGCGCTGCTCGGCATGTTTGATTCACATTAAAAATGCTGCTATGGCAATACCTGAAGCAAACGCCATTTTCACACCCCCAAATGGCCGAAGTGTGTGTGAGTGTGTGTGGGTGTGTGTGTGTGGGTGGGTGGATAGTTTGCATGACCACTTCATAATGCTGAGTGAAAAGTTAAGCGGCCACGCCCACACGCTATGATGGGTCAGGCGCGGGCGCTGAGTCAACGCGAATGCCTCAATGCAAGCAAAATGAAGAAAAACATAAAATATTTGCATTCAAGAATTTTGCGTGTCTTTAGTAAATAAATTATACGAGTATAGGACACACACACACACACACACACACCAACACACAGATACAATTTGTACAAGATACAGTTACAGATACATTGACAAACGTTTTTGCTGCTGACTGCAGTCGCATCTAGGCAAACAGACAAAATGTGCATATCAAACACACAGCTTAACGTATATCAAAAAAGGAACTCACAATGTCTTTATGCGAGTGTGTGTGTGTGTGAGTGTGTTTGTGAGTGTGTGAGTGTGTGTGTGTGAGTGTGAGTGTGTGTGTGTCTCTTGAGCCAACTGCGCTCCACCCTAACATGTCGCCGGACAATTAATAACGGATTATGAGCGACTCCCCAAGCGTGCACAATGCCAATGTGACGACATCTTAGCGAGTCAACAAAAAAATATATACAAAAATAAGACACAAACACACACAGACACAAGCACACACACACACACATACACACACACACACACACACACACACACACACACACACAGCCACTCACTAGAAAAGCTTAAAAGTCACGAATATCGAAACACGGCTAGAAAATCTGATTGGAATTTGCGAACTCAAACTTAAATTCAAATTAAACAAAAGAAAAATTCCAAATTTGTTCATAATTATTTAAAGAATTCCAAAAACTTACCAAATAAATAATATAATAAAAAATATAAATAAATAATATAAATAAATAATAAATAAGGAACAATATAAATAAAAGAATATAAATAAATAATATAAATAAAAAAAATAAAAATAAATAATATAAATAAAAAATGGAAAAATAAAATAGAAATAAATATTAAAAAACCGAATATAAATAAATTATAAAAATCAACGTTTAATAACTTCGTCTTATTAAAATGTTTATAAACATTTTTAATTAGCTTTTTTATCTATCTTTATAAATAAAATAAATTATACAAAAATTATATAATAATTTTATGTTTAAAAAATATTACAGAAACTATAAAAACAAATTCAAATATTAAATTTTTTTTTTTTTTTGTGGCTGAGGTAGGTAAAAATGCTTTATGCACCGTCAGTCAGGTCGTCACTCTGGCTGGTGTGTCGGACTGCAATGCTGCTTACCGACTAAAAAAGCTCCTCTTCTCGGGCTGCCTCCCACCTTGGAACCAGGAGCTATACCGCACTAACCTTCAAGGTGGAGCCCTTGTATATGCTCCAGCTGAGCACTGCCATCTGTGTTCCTGCGTCCAGGTCCCACTTTTTCCGCCGGAGAACCTTTTCCGCCGAATAGTCACAGACTCTTTTCCAGGCATCTATGCTGTTGCACATTTGCTGTACTATAGTCTCTACTTTAACTTCAGCGACAGTTTCTGCCAATTCGGTTCTTTCTTCTGACCACTTTTCGCAGTTAAAGAAAGTGTGTTCAGCGTCGTCCATTGCATTGTCGCAGTAAATGCAGCTGGATTCGGCAGTTTGCCCCATCTTATTTAGGTACTTTCGAAAGTAGCCATGACCAGAGAGCTTTTAAATTTTATAAGCCAGACTTTTTAGCTTGCCATAAGTGTTCCATAACAAATCAAAATAGTCTTGAACAGTAAATTTCACACATTTTCTATAGCTATCATTGCCTATATTTGACTTAACTTAGCTTCTTTTTGAGCAGTGTACTTTTTGTGCATATTTCATAGATTACATGAGCTCGTTCGACAGTTGCGCGTCGCGTCGCGTCGCGTCGGCTAACTGCGCTGCGATACAAATGTAACTCGCATCGGCATTAGCAGCGTCGCCAAGGCCGCTTTATTATTTTATTATCTTTGCGCTGCTTTTGTCATCCATTGCATTTTGCTTTCAGCTGATGAATAGAAAAATTCAAGCGTTGCGCCTTGATGAGCAGCGTTGAAAATCATCAACTCAAGTTGAGTGTTAAGGCGAGAGATCGACGGAATTAAGTCGCAGTGAGAATGTGCATGTTGAGATACTGCCAGCTTGGGCAGTTGATCGCTTAGCGATAATCGATAGGTATAATCGATAAACAGGGTAAGGATAAAGATGCAATGCGTGCCATAGTTATTGTCTTAGAACGGAAAATTAAAATTTCAATTCACTAAAACGAAAAGCGAAATTCTATGCTCTCAAGTACAACATGTGCTACCCACCCCTCTCTCTCTCTCTCTTTCTCTCTCCTTCACTCTCTTTCTCTCTCTCTCTCTCTTTCTCTCTCCTTCACTCTCTCTCTCTCTCTCTCTCTCTCTCTCTCTCTCTCACTCACTTGCTCTTCACTCTTTCCTTCTTGTCTAATTCTAAGCTCTCAAGTACAACATGCGCTACTCACCCCTCTCTCTCTCTCTCTCTCTCTCTCTCTCTCTTTCTCTCTCCTTCACTCTCTTTCTCTCTCTCTCTCTCTCTCACTTGCTCTTCTCTCTTTCCTTCTTGTCTTCTATTTATATCTTTGACTTTTTTTTATTATCCAAATGCCCTAAAGGCATTTTAGGTGCCATTCAAACAACTCAAACAACCATTTCAAACCTTGGCCCCAAAATGTCATCTAAGACCGATGCAGCAAATGCTGCCAGGCCGCAGAATTAATACACTATGTCAGATATATATCTAAGTATATATGTCTATATCTATATGTTTAATATCTAAACTTAACTAAAAAACTATTCAGAATTTATAAAAATTCTTATGATTTCAGATATACAAATTTCATGCAGTTGATCTTAAAAACCAAATTTTCATATTTTTAATACAAAATTTGATATAAACTAGTTCACTCATGAGCCTCAACTGGTTCCAAGCATTTCTTGGCTAACCTCAAATTTAATATTATCATTGAGAAAATGGGGTAAATACTATTGGGTCGTTCACTAAGTAATTTCGTTTTTTTCTCTTGCAATTCAAATCACAATGTTGATCTAAAGTAAAATCTTTTGTGATTTCTGAACTAGTTCCAAAGTAGTTCATGCTGGAGTTAGAAATGTTATGCAAATCTCAGACAAGAAATGTTTCATATTACAAATTATGCCCAAATGTGATTCTAGTTTGTTGATATGTCAATTGTTCAATTGAACTGGTTCATTTGGTGGCCAACTGCTGCTGGCAGTCAAGCTACCCGATGCCAACACTTACGGCAATAGACAAACACTGTTGTGCGATGCCTGACAGCAGCGGCAACTGCAACTGCAACTGCTACAACAGCAACAACAAGAGCGAAGAACAGAAATGTGTAAAAAAGTGTGGCAAAGTTTTGCGACAAGTTGCAAGTTGCAAGTTTTGTTGTGCGGCAGCGAAAAGTCATGCGCCAGAGAGCTCCTGAAGGACGCATCAAGGAGACGCCGCACAGCAACGCTGACAATGATGGCAGTTGTTTGTTACGCTCGTTGTTGTAGTCACTTGTTGTTGTTGTTGTTGTTGTTGTTGCATTTGGGCCGCTGTTGCCGTCGCTTTATCATCATTAGGGCCACCCCCACCGCGACGAAATTGCGCTTAGGGTTAAGTGTTCCCGTTAGAAAAGGGTGACCCTTCTTATGCGCTTCTTTTTTTTTGCATTGAGAGTGTGAGCAGCTGCCGGGCAGTTTCTTGAGCGGCTCACCCCAGTGGACAGCGGACAATGGGCAGTGGCCAATGACACGCGCTCTTAATCCATGGCTAAAGCCAGCGAGGCCCACACAGCAGCGAAACGTAACGGTGCGGCGTCAAGGATATGCCCATTGTTTGACCCAAGGCGCAGCGCAGTTCAATGCACCTACACCTAACCCGAAAATTGCACACCAACTGTGTGTGTGTGTGAGTGTGTGTGTGTGTGTGTGTGTTATTTATTGCAGCACAAAGGACGCGGGCGAGGAGCAGGCCTGCTGCCGGCACAGACGTTCAATGTCCTGCAGCAAACAGGCTAATAAAATGTGACGACGTCGACGCTGACGACGAAGACGCAACGCGAATTGAAATTTGCTGCCTGCAGCAGGATAACAACAGCAGCCGCACGCAGGACATTGACACCCGAAAACAAACGATGCCGACAGCCGAAAAGCCAACACAAACGAAAACAAGCAACACAAAAAATACACACACAGAGAGAGAGGCGAGAGCGGCAAGAGATATGCACGAAGCCGTACGAAGCCCAAAAGCCAATGGCCCGCTGCTTAGCCCGAACCGGGGCACGTGTGCGTGTCCTGCTGCCGCTGGATTATCCCTACAGGACGCAGGCAAACGGTTGCCTTCGCCAGCCTTCGCCTGCCTGCACTGCGAGTGCATTGAACTCGACGCGCGCTCACTTGGGCGTAAATCAAAATGTCCTGCCGAACAGCTGATGCGTGGCCGTTGCGTATACGCAGCGTATGCAGCTGGCAGCGCAAGTTCATTGAACGCACCGCAACATGTTGCAAGCAGCATTTTGTATCTAATGATCAGCATGTTAAGTGTATGTGCAGCAACATGTTGACAGCGGCGAATGTTGCTGACATAACTGTAAATACAGTAAAGTCAAAGTGATCAAAATGTGGGGTGAAACTCTTGCTTAGCAACATGTTGCTGGCAACATTATTCCTATATTAATTACAATCAAATTGGTTGCCTCACCCAGCAACATGTTGCTAGCTGCAAATACAATAAAGTCAAAATGATCGAAATGTGAGGTGAAACTCTTGCCTAGCAACATGTTGCTGGCAGCATTTTGTATCTAATGATCAGCATGTTAAGTGTATGTCGTGTGCAGCAACATGTTGACAGCGGCGAATGTTGCTGACATAACTGTAAAAACAATAAAGTCAAAATGTGAGGCGAAGCTCTTGCCCAGCAACATGTTGCTGGCATCATTATATCTATATTAAATACAATCAAAATGGTTGCCTTACCCAGCAACATGTTGCTAGCTGCTTATGTTGCTGACAGCACTGTATCTATGTTAATTACAGTCAAAATTAATATAACTGTCAAATGGTTGCCTGACCCAGCAGCATGTTGCTAGCAACATTGCATCTATCTCAATGACAATAAATATGATCAATTTGTTAGCAATTTTGTATCTATATGAATTGCAATCAAACTGATTAGAATGTTAAATGAATGTGTTGCTCAGCAGCATGTTGCTAGCTTTTAAAGTGCCTGGCAACATTGCTGCTACATCAATAACAATCAAAATAAATTAAATCCTTATCTATGCCTTGCCCTAACTATTAAAATTCCAACTAATTAGCAAGTTTCTAGAGCAGCTTGAACAGCAACATGTTGCTAGTCTATATACCTATATATACATATACATATGTACCTCTCTATATATATATACGTATGATCAGCTGCAACATTGGATTTGTATAAGTCATAGATTAGAGAGCAAATGTGCCTAAAAATTATAATTATTATTATTATTATTATATTATACGAAATTATTGCCAAAACTTTCTCTTTAATCAGGCAACTTTTTCAATATGTTCCCAAACCAAGCCAACAATGACTTCAATTTGGAATACTAAAAAACTAAGTTATAGATCAGCTAAAAGCTCTGCTTAGCAAAACTTTTGATGTACTACTACTACTACTACTTTTGAAGTATATACTACTACATAAGCTACAAACATGCCCATTAAAAAAGGTCAAAAAATCAATTTCAGAAAGTCTTCACTCGAAATCACCTACGCTTGCAGCCTGGCCATATAGCACTGATTGAAAAGTAAATTGTAAAAAAAAAATAAATAATCAAAGCTATAACCTACTTTTCTAACTTATTTATAAGCTTAAGCCATGCCATTAAAGATAAAATAGCAAATGATGCAAATTAATGTCTTTGCTTTAAAGAAAGCGGCACTAGCGTAAGGCTCTCTTTTGATAAACTCCGCTTGCCAACAACTGCGTCTCATATTGACTTTTTGGGCTCTAACGCCAGGCAGTTGACTGTGGCAGCTATGTTTTCATCAATGCTTACCAATTACTCGCTCAATATTAGCTCATATTTAAATAGGTTCAAACTTTTCAATTAAGCAAACTGAAGCCATGTTGCTGATTAACAACTGAGCTGAAATTATGCTAAATTTTTACAAAATTATTTAAATTATTATAAAATTTTATTTGCTTAAGTAATTAAATGGCAAGCTTTGCTTAGTATTTAAAAAGTTGCATATTATCAATAACTCTAATAGCTGCTAAACTATAGCTATTGCAAATAGTATCACTCTTGCTGGGTCACCCGCTCTATATGGAGTGGAAAAAGTTGATTCAACTAATTGGTTTATGAACTGATGCGCATTAATCAAGCGTGTGCAGCATGGCCAATGCTGCGGCTCTGACAAGTTGCATGCAATCGGGCATCGGCACACATGCATCATGTTGTGGCTAGCATTCGAAATGTGGTCCAATGGCAGCGGCAGTCGTCGACTAATTGTGGCAACATGAACTTCAATTGCCGCTGACATGTTGAGGCAGCAATCTGCTTGCAGCATCAGCGAGTGCGGCACAAATGAAATCTATCGCATAACTTGTTGCAGCTATTAAAACAAATCTATCTGCCAAGGCTGCAAATGAACTCCGTCTATCTGTCTGTGTGTCTGTGTGTGTGTTGGGGCTGGCAACATGTTGCAGCAGCAAGTTTTGCTTGTTGAGCGCAGTTAAAATTTATGTGAACCTGTTGTCCTACGGTCCTATGGTCCAGGCACAAGTGGCAGGCACAGTTACGGCCAGAGCAACGTTTACAGCCACGTTTTACAACTACACAAAGAGTGAGACAGACAGATAGAGAGAGAGAGAGAAAGAGAGAGAGAGAGAGAGAGAGATGCAGAGGCGGCTTAGCATAATAAACGTCAGAATTAATTGGATTTTAATTGTCTGTTAAGCGCTGAAATTAAGTGCAGTCAAGTAGATTGTTGTTGTTGCTTGTTGTTGCTTGTTGCTGTTGTTGCTTGTTGCTGTTATTGTTTAGCTGGCAACACAGAAGTTGTGTACGAGTACCAAAATGTATTACCAACTGACTAACTGACTAGCTGACTGCTTTATTCATGCGCCGCGCCGCCTTTTCGACTTGAGCCGCAGTTTCCCATTCATGGCCAGCGTCTGATCTTAACAATGATCAGCCAAGCGACACACACACACACACACACACACACACACACACACACACACACGCATACATTTGCATGTCGTTGGTGGTCGATGTCTTGCAGTTCTTCTTCTTTTTTTCTTCTTTTTTTTGGTCAGGTTGTTATTCCTTTTGGGTTTTCTCTCGCTCAGTGGTTCGGTTGTCGCTGTCCAACTCCAACTCCAACTTCAACTTAGAGCTCCAAGTGCGCTTGATGCCGCCGCCACGATTGCCAAGTTTGATTATGTGACACGCGGCTACCATAAATATATTTGTAATACTTACCTGCCTGTTCAGGTAATCAATAGGTAAATATTTAGCTGCCAGAGGAAATAAGCAAAAAAGTTTTTTTTTTTTTTTTTAACTTAAGAAAGAAATTAAAATTAAAATTAAAATTAAAATTAAAATTAAAATTAAAATTAAAATTAAAATTAAAATTAAAACTAAAATTTAAATTTAAATTTAAATTAAAATTAAAATTAAAATTAAAATTAAAATTAAAATTAAAATTAAAATTAAAATTAAAATTAAAATTAAAAATTAAAAGTTAAAAGTTAAATTAAAATTAAATTTAAAAAAAGAAATAAAAATTAATATAAATATGAAAATTAAAATTATGAAAAAATAAAACTTAAAACATAAAAAAAAATTAATTTTATTTTTATCTCTATTTTTTTCTTAAGTTTTATTTATTCATAATTTTAATTTTATGAAAATTAAAATTAAAATTAAATTTAAATTTAAATATAAAATTCAAATTCAAATTCAAATTAATATTAAAGTAAAATTTAAATCTAATTTTATATTTAAGTTTAAGTTCAAGTTCAAATGAAAACAAAAGAATTCAAAAGTAAACTAAAATGATTATTAAAACTTTTTTATGGCATATTTTATTTTTGATGTGATTGCTCTGACGGTGACTAATTATAGTTTGATTATATATGTATGTATATATGTACGTATGTATGTACATATATAACACGTTCATTCTGTTCCTCGCTACATCTCTTTTCAGCAATTTGTCGCGCTCTCTCCCTCCAATTGATGCGATCA
>JAWNPC010000481.1:3830000-3832500 GCA_035045365.1 Drosophila leonis | reverse complement strand
CTGTCAAACTGTGCGGGGGCGCAACAGTGGGCATGGTCCGATATGCCACACAGTTAAACGCCACATGCCCCAAAATGCAATTCATAGTTAGCTCCATGACTGGGCTGACAGCAGCAGCCGCCTTGAGGCCTTCCACCCAAAAGGCTAACGACTGATGGAGAGAGTTGCGACTCAAAGACTATCTGAGCCAGCTCCACAGCAATTGCCAGCCAAATATAGAATATCTATAAGTTTATCTACAAGCTTAACCATAAGTTGGAGAGTTATATTGATCTCTAGGTATGTCCGTCCGACTGTCCGATTGTCCGTCCGTCCATCGGTCTGTATCCATGCATCTGTCTGTATTCACTGCAATTCAAGCTAAAGATTTGCAATTTGGAATTTATACTCGTTGATACTCTCAATTTATAAATTGTTTTGGTTTGTTGCCTACGCCTACTATGGGGCGTGGCAAATTGAGAAAGATTTACTATAGCTTTTGACGCAAGAAAGCTATGATCTAAGGTGATATTGTAGCCAGAGACTTGGCAGTTGGCAATATATTTAATACTTATCTAAGCTGGTGCCAGATATTATATAAAGTGTATAGAGCTACGCCCACTTGTGGGGGCGTGGCTAATCAACAAAGTCTGAAAGCTGAAATAGAAAAATATTCAGCAGTTTGCTTAGAGTTGATCTACTCCACAGATAGAGATCTTAGCTATATGCAGCGTGGCCAAAGCGAATTTCTATATAAATTCAAGTCATGCCATTAAAAATAAGAGAACTTTAATAGATTAAAATATTATTCTCTTATTTCCATTATGTTTCACAATCTGAAAAATACATTTTTATATATCTTCATATTCTCTTTGTAAACCATAATGTTTTATATTGTGTTTCTTAAAAAGAAAGATCATTTTATACTTATTTTATACTGTGTTCATGAAAATAGTAGTGCTAACTATGATATTTTGAAAACAATTTGAAACGAATATTAAGATTTTAATAATTGAGCAACTAATATATTTATCAACTTTAGAATATCTACATAGTTATACTATATATTTATATATATATATTATATATATAAATATATATTTATGACTTTCCATTTGTACAACAAGTTGCAATGAAAGTGAATTGATTTATGCTTTGGTCAGTCTAGAAAAAGTTTTAACAGCGTTTTCCGAGTGGCCAGAGTGTTGCAGCTACAGGTGGCAGACACACACACACAGAGAGAGAGAGAGAGGGAGAACTATCTTTATCTATATATATAATATATATATAAAAATATATACTTATATCTGTCTTGCCATCACATCTGACTTTGGTGGGCTCTTGCTACGCCGTCGGCGCCTTACAAAACACTTGAGAGCGGCAAACATGCAACACAATTTGCATTTACCACGTGCAGCAGCGCAGCCCAAGCCCAGCTCCTCCAAATCTGCCACAGCAACTGCACCCACTCACGCTCTGTCCCCTTGCCACAGTTGCGCTGCCGTGCAAAACGCGCATGTTGCAAGTGCTGGAAGTGGCAGCAGCAGTCGAGGGGGAGGGGTCACAGTAGCAAGGGGCTGGAGTGGGGGCTTGCAGATATTACTTCTAGTAGCTGCCATTTTAATTGCCGCTTAATGTTAGCCAAATGCAATGCAGCAGCAGCAGCAGCTCAACAAGAGTTCTTCATCTGTTGCAGTTGCAGTTGTTGTTGCAGTTGCTGCTTTTGCCGTTCGCTTAAAAATCCATTTTCATTTTGACACATTTGCATTTTCGTTACAAATTTCAAGAGAAATTGCTGCATCGCTCGTTTTCATTTTCTCGTGTTACCTTTTTTCTTTTGGGCGAGGGTATCAGGCGGCAGTGCATGACTAGCAATTACCCTGTAGAAGCCCAAATTTAAATTCGCTAATTATATTACAGGCAACATAAGGCGAAGCAGCAGCGGGAATCGCTCAGGCTAAGCGTTTGTCAATTATTTAGGCTGATTTATCATATTTACGAGATATATAATTTGATATAGTATAACTATATAGGTATTTTGAAGTTGCCAATTAACTCAATTGTTCTCAAAATATCGTAGTTAGTACTACTATTTTCATGAACGCTGCACTACTATTTTAATGAACTACGCACTACTATTTTCATGAACACAGTATAAAATAAGTATAAAATGATCTTTCTTTTTAAGAAACACAATATAAAACATTATGGTTTACAAAGAGAATATGAAAATATATAAAAATGTATTTTTCAGATTGTGAAACATAACGGAAATAAGAGAATAATATTATAATCTATTAAAGTTCTCATATCTTTGATGACATCACTTTAATTTACATAAAGGGAAATTCGTTTTGGCCACGCCGCATAAAATAGCTAAGATCTCTAGATAGAGAAATAGAAAAATATTTAGCAGTTTGCTTAGAGTTGATCTACTCCACAGATGTGGACTTTGTGTGGACTTTCAGACTTTGTTGATTAGCCACGCCCCCACAAGTGGGCGTAGCTCTATACACTCTAT
>JAWNPC010000481.1:3762500-3825000 GCA_035045365.1 Drosophila leonis | reverse complement strand
CAAAGGTAACTATGTATTAGACCACACAGCAAACTAATGATGAAAATGCTAAAAATGCATATTTAATTAAGCCTTAATTAGGTGAGGGCAGCAAAACTTCGTCTATGTCCGACGCACACAAAGTTTTGTTGTTTTGGGCAGCTTTGCAGAAAAATTGCTTGAAATAAAAGTATGAGTATTCTCTCTCTCTCACTCTCTCTCTCTCTCGCTCTCGCTCTCTCTTTTCTTTAGCTGACCAGCTAAAGTGTGTGTTGTTGTTGTTGTTGTTGCTGTTGGCTGTGCGTTTACACGGCAACGGGACGACTAAAGCAAGACCATCGCCTACGTATCACGCCTATGTGGCGCTGTGGAGCTGCATTTGGCAAGGGTAGGGAATGGTTTTGGTGCTGGGGTTGGGTTTGCTGAGCTGGTTTTAAGGGGAGGCGGGCTGTCTGTCTGTCCGAGCTGTGCGAGGGATCGGTCGCTGCTTGGGTATTATTTTTTTTTTTTTTTTTTGGCTTAGCTCGACCGAAGCAACGACGTTGGCGCTTTGGGCGCATTTCGGTTTACGTTTTTGAAGCAGAAAATCGATAAGTGCGCACGTACAGGAATATATATATATATATATATTATATATTATATATATATATGTGTGTGTGTGTGTGTGTGTGCATGTAGGACACATGGCATGTACTTAACGTCGCATGTGGGCAACGTCATGCGTCTCTCCGGAGTCCGGATCCTCAGCAGCAGCAGCAGCAGCAGCAGCCGCTGGCAGCCAGAGCTGTGTTGCAAGGCCTGAGCATTGGGGCAGTGGCGAGGTTGCATGAACAGCAATAGCAGCAGCAACAGTGGCAGCAGGCAGCAGGCAGCAGGCAGAGCGACGGCTCAAAAATCCCTACGTGCGCTTTGCTGTTTCATCAATTATTTGTTTCGGTTTTGTGCGAATGGACGAGCAGGCGAAGGATGCAGCAGTCCAGCAGGATGAAAGGCCCCAAAAACAACCAGCCCCACAGAGCCCCCAGAACCCCTAGACCATATTCACACTCTCTCTCACACACAACTCTCTCTCTCTCTCTCTCTCTCTCTCTCTCTCTCTCGCTCTCTGACTAGTGCGAATTGAATGTGAAAGCGTTTTGGGCATTTTCTTTCTGACCAGGCACAAAAACAGTTTGCTGCAAATTGCCAACAAAAATTTGTCTGCTGACCATATATATATATATATATATATATATATATATATATATATATATATATATATATATATATATATATTGTATATATATTTTCATTTGGCTCTTCCTTGGATCATTCGCACACACAACAAATAGCAAAGTTGTTCTGCTTGTAGATAATTTACACAGTTAAATAGATAAATAGTTGAATGCAAGTTGAATACATACAAACATTTCAAGGATTTTACCAGTATATATATATCTATATATACATATACATACATCCATCCATATATGCTTCTTCCCATATAGCCATAGGCCACTCCAAATATACTCAATTAATTCTCTTAGCTTTCTTTTTCTTCTCACAATCAAATGCCCAAGTAATACTTTTTCAGCAGTAACCAACATTGAATCTGACATTTTACAACACTAAATACTTTTTTTTACACTGTTACCATAAGTAAAGCTAAGCTAAGCAATAGAACCAAGTGCAGTTATTATCTGGTCTGCTTAAAGTTAGCAAAGCTTCTCTGCACTACACTTTTAGACACTTGCCAACACTGAAAATGTATTGCTTGTGCAATTTAGCAACACTAAAAACATTTTTCATAGCATCTAAATTAGTTCTCAGCACTTTGAGCTATATGTGCAGCTTAATCAGTTTAAGTTCTTTGTTAGACTGCAGTTTTAGTCACTTACCAACACTCAATTAGCCAAACAGAGCAAATGAAAGAGGCAATACTCAACTCTGCGATATCTGAAGACATATTAAATACATATGTATGTGAAATAAACTAGAACTAATTAAAGTTCTTATGTGGCTGCAACTTTGCATTTGCCAACACTGAAAATAGATTGCTTGTTAAATTTAGCAACACTAAATGATTCATGAACCAAAATCGAAACCAATTTTACTCGAAGTGCATCTGAGCTTTTGCAGCTCTCGTTTGTAGCCATTTACCAGCACTTAAAATTTCTTGTTTTGTAACATTTTCCAACACTAAATGATTCATAAGCCAAAATCTAAATATATTTTCAACAGTTTAACTACTCGAAGTGCATCTTTGCTTTTGCAGCCCTCGTTTTTAGCCATTTACCAGCACTAAAAACTTCTGTTTTGTAACATTTTCCAACACTAAATGATTTTTGAACCAAAATCGAAATCAAATTTAAGCTAACTACTTGAACTGCATTTTAACTTTTGCAGCAAATTTCTTGTTTTGTAACACTTTCCAACACTAAATGATTTATGAGCCAAAATCTAAATATGTTTTCAAAAATTCCAACGACTATAACTAGCAACTTGAAGTGCGTCTTAGCTTTGCCAGCCTTCGTCATTGGCCATTTACCAACACTGGCATGCTAAATCGCAGCGACCAATTAACATTTCGCCCGGGCCAAGCTGAGCCGGTTTTGCGCTGAGCAGATAAGAGTCCACAAGTTAGATAAGATATAGGAGCTGAACGTTCTGGCTCGCAGATCTTCAGATAAAGCGCGCCACGAATTATGAGCGCAACGCAAAATTGTCACATAAATCAGCAACTGCAGAGGCAGTAGCTGAGGCAGTGGCAGTGGCAGTGGCAGTAGCTGAGTCTGTGGCAGTGGCAGTGGAAGCGTTGGCAGCCGATCGAAGTGAGGCCTAATGTTTCCGGCTTATGGGGCTGGGACAATGCCTTATCTTATGACTGGCCAACTGCTGCAGGTAGCAAGGCATAAAGACCGAATGCCACACACACACACCGAGAGAGAGAGAGCGAAAGAGAGGGAGAGAGACACACACGTAGGCGGCATTTTGGGTGGGTCGAAGTTTAGCCCGCAGCAGGTGCCACACACATGGAGCTCTCTGTTGTGCACTGTGGACTTTCAACTTGAAAGCGATTAATAGCTGGCCAGCTGGCCAGCTGAGCTGGGCCAAACCCGAGTCGCGTCTGGCGCCTAAACCACCTGGCCACGCCCCCTCGCGCCCTCCTGCAAAACGGTGCTCGGCCGCACCTTTGTCTATGCAAACATAGCGAATACACACAATGAAGCTGCTGCCGATAAAAATCCTCACCTCAAGCGCTCAACCAACGCCGCCACCTCTATCGCTTGCGTCTCGCCCGCTCCCCCTTCCCACTCCAGCCGGCTAGAGCTAGACGTTCTGCATATGCGTTGACCATAGGGATGGAGGTACGAGCGCAGTGTGTGTGTAATGCGATAAAAAGTTATATGGAACTGGAAACAAAATACAAAAAAAATACAACAAAAAATACATCACACAGACAACGCAACAGAGACAGAGACAGAGCGAGAAAGAGAAAGAGAGAGAGACTGAGAGATGGTAGAAAAAAAAATCTTTTAGGTTCGACATTTGACTGCCTCGGTCTGGTCAGAGGTAAAGGCAAAGGTAAAGGCAAAGCCAAAACCATGACCAGAGCCTGCCCTGCAACAGCCTCGAGAGGCGAATCAACAGCAACAACAAGAAGAACAAGAGACAGAGCGACGCGCATCCAATCAGCAGGCATATGCTAACGGCACGAGGGTGTGGCCAACAATTTGGCCACCCTATAAAAAAAAGGGGTTAAGGGCTTCGCACTCCCACCACAGTCGCCCGCATTCGGATTCGCAGCCACCCAACCAACCACCCCATGTGAGAGCTCGCCCACGCCGCAGCATGATTGACAACTGCAGCAGGACACAGCACAAGGACAGCTCCGGCCATGGCATTGATATATAGATATATATATATATAGATATAGATATAGATATAGTCATTGATATAGATATTTATTTGATAAGCACTCGAATATTGATAGTTCCAGCTAAGACTTGTTAAGCTTACGATCCAATACAGTCGATTTGCAATGCTAATTCCTCTATTCTCTCTTCTACCTGCCATACTTTTCCTTTAAGTAACTCCCAGTAGTCCAATAACTTTTATTGCTATGAGGAACGTTACTTGCCCTATAAACTACATCAATATTTCAGTTCATTGTATTTCTACGTGTTCAACTTCCCATTCCTAGCTGTATGAGCTGGAACGTTTCACATCTTTGTCTTATACCATTTGATCCAAATTCACATCGTTCCACTTTATATATTCCATTTCATTCCACTGCAAATTCATTTCAAATCATTTCACTGCAAATACTATTTCATTCCAATTCATTTCACTTAATATTCTACTTGTAATCCATTCTGAACACCATTCGATTTCATTCTATAACTCTATATTTATATCATTGCTTATACCATTCCGTTGCGTACCAAATACCATTCCATTCCACTACAAATAACATTTCATTTCACTTTGCAGCTTCATTTAAATACCATTTCGTTCCATTCCATTTCATTTATCGTGTTCCATTTCACTGAAAATACCACAATATTCCATACCATTTCATTCCAAATACCATTCCATTCCATTCCACAACAAATAACATTCCATTTCACCTAACAGCTTCCATATTCCATTCCATTTCATTCCAAATATCATTCCATTATATTCCATTTCATATATTGTGTTCCATTTCACTGAAAATTCCATAATATCCCATACCATTTCATTCCAAATTTCATTCCATTTCATACCAAATACCATTCCATTCCATTCCACTATAAATAACATTTCAATTCACCTAAGAGCTTTTACATTCCATTTAATTTTTAATACCATTATGTTCCATTCCATTATATTCCATTTCATATGGTGTTTCATTCCACTGAAAATACCACAATATATCATACCATTTCATTCCTAATATCATTGCATTCCAATATAAATAACATTTCAATTCACCTAAGAGTTTCTACATTACATTTCATTTTTAATACCAGTATGTTCCATTCCAATTTATTCCATTTCATATAGTGTTCCATTCCACTGAAAATACCATAATACTTCATACCATTTCATTCAAGTACCATTCCAAATGCCATCACGTTCCATTATATGGTGTTCCATTCTACTCCAAAATACCCTTCCATTTAAAATATAGTGTTCCATTCCACTGAAAATGCTATAATACTTCATACCATTTAATTCCAAATACCATTCCAGTTCCACCTACCATTATGTTTTCAAATATAATCCTTTTCACTGAGCTTACCATATTCCATTCCATTCCATTCCAATCACCATTTCCTTTCTAAAACAACTCCATTCGATTCCAAATACCATTCCATTCCATTTAAAATATAGTGTTCCATTCCACTGAAAATACCATAATATTCCCTACCATTTCATTTCAAATACCATTTCAAATGCCATCACGTTCCACTTCACTGAAAGTATCATATTATTCCATAAGATTTCATTTCAATTCCATACCAAATCCCATTATGTTCCATTTAATAGTATTCCATTCCAAAATATCCCTATATTCCATTTAAAATAAAGTGTCCCATTTCACTGCATACCAACCACTTCGTTCTATTCCATTGCATTGCAGAAACTATTTCGAATTTCAATAAAAAAAAACAACAAAGTTTATTTATTTTTATTTTTGATTTTTATTTATTTATTATATTATTATTTTTTTTGTGTAAAGTACTAATTCCATAAAAGGCTCGTTTCTTATTGATGTCGTACACATTGATCAAAAGCTGAGGACCCAGAACACAACCGAGAAGAAACTGAAAGTGAAACTGAAACTGAAACTGAAACTGAAACTGAAATGTTAACTGCATAACTCTCTCAGTTCGAATCTCTCTCTCTCGATTGAGTTGAATTTTGTTGATTGATTTGATTTGTTTCGATTTCATTTGATTACATTTGATTTGATTGATTCGAAGGATTGTGTTTCGGTTCCCTAAAGCAATGTTTACGCTATATAGTAGTGTATATAGAGCAGTATTTTTCTCTCTATATGTACGAACAACGTTCAATATCAAATGTCTAGAGTTACAGTAGTTCTATATAGTATTGATTTCTTGTTTGTTTTGTTTTGTTTGGTTTTTTTTGTTTTTTTTTGTTTTTTTGTTATTTTTGTTCAGTTTACAGAGTTCTAGATGCGTTTATTTGCATGTTTATTGTGAAGTTCTTACAACATCATCATTGTTCTTTAATTATATTTCATAATCATTATCAACTGCTGCATCATTGTCGTGGCCCGTCGTCTCCAGATCAAGAAATTCGACCAGGATAAATATATATATATATATATTTATGCATTTTTATAATTATATTATAAGAATTTCCGTCTGGTTCATTTCGCTTCTGTGTTGTTAGTGCAGCCCCCCCTTTACACACTCAAGCCACCCCACCCACCCCGACACACACACACACGCCCCCCATACACACAAGCCCGCCCCGTTCCCCTGATCTGCCCACCTACTTCATCAGCTTCTTCTTCTTCTTCATCATTCAGCATGCACGCCTTCTTCTTCTTCTACATCTTATTCATGTTGTTCGCATTTCCCCCTTCCCCCTGCCCATCTCCTGCCGTTGCCCCCCTCTCCCCAACGCCCCACAGTCAGTTGCGCTTCAGTCTTCGACCGCATACTTTTGGGTCCATTCGCGTGCATTGCGTATGGCCTCCGCCTCGTTGACCTTCCACAATTCGGCCACATCATTGGCCAGCGGATCATCCGGATTGGGTGCACTGAGCAGCGCCTGTATGGACAATAGGATCGTGCGTATCTGCAGAGCCGGACTCCACTTGTCCTTCAGCACATCCAAGCAGATGCGGCCCAAACGATCGATGTTCGGATGATAGATCTTTGTGATGAAGCGCACCTTGGGCGCCGACATCGGATAGTCTTCGGGCAGAAACAGCTCCAGCTTGAAGATGCCGCCCTCGAATGGCGAATCATTCGGCCCGGTGACGACCACATGGAAATAGCGTGCATTATTCTCATCGGGTATGGCATTGATGCCGGGCACTGGCTCCAGCATCAGACGTTGTGTCTCCTTGATGATGCGACGTGGCAGACTGGACATGATGTTAGCTCTGCTGTTGCTGTTGTTGTTGTTGTTGCTACTTCTTCTTGCTGCTGCTGTTGGCTGCTTCAGTTGTTGTTGTTGCTGTTGCTGTTGCTGTTGTGTTCTGCAATGGAAGCAAAGGAGCGTGAAAGCGTGAAAATTGAGAGTTTTACAAAAGTTCTCGTTGTAGATGTTGTTGTTGCTGTTGCTGTTATGGAGTGCCTCAAGGACGCATCTTCACTCTGTCTCTGTGTGTGTGTGTGTGTGTGTGTGTGGCAGGTGCACGTTTATGCACTCGCTGCCACCTTCAATGACTTTCGCTTTCAACAAACGGCAAAAACTTTGCGCTGCTGCATTTTATTGCAGCTGATACAAGATACAAATGAGCTGCCACAGCGATACCAAAGATACAAGCAGTGTCTCGCTCTCTCTCTCTCCCTCACTCTCTCTCTCACTCTCTTTGTGTGCTTGCTCAGTTGACAAGTCTTAAACAACAATTAAACAACTAAGCGTAAATTTGCATATGCAAGCGCAACAGATTCAACTGTTGCCAGCTTAGTACTCAATGCTCGAATAGCAGATACCCTATATACATACATATATGTATAGAAGAAGCTAAAGAAACTTTTCTAGCTCTACTCAGCAATAATACTATATATTTACCAGTATATCTATATTTTTTAAATATATTTGTTAACGATTTATTAACTAAATATATTATTGATAATTAATCGAGCTTTAAACACTTATTTTGTGCTCGGTTTTTCTTGCTAATTTATGAACGAAAACTCACCGAAAATTCTTATTTCGTCTTCTTCTAGCCACTTTTGCCTTAGAGACTCTCCACCACTAATCATCGCACTATTGATGGGTTTTTCAACTAACTATCGTCGACTATCGATTGTAACTTAATAACTATCGTCTACTATCTATTGTGCTTAAAAACCTATCGTCGACTATCGATGGTTTGCCACCTCTAATAGCTATTGGCCTGCTACAATTTTTTACAAATTATAATACATAATATATAATAAAATAATAAAAAAATAAATAAAAAACATAATATAATAATAATAAAAAAAATATTAAATAATTATATTTTATAATATAATAAAATAACAAAAATTTATTATATTAAAAATAATATAAAAAATTATAATATAATACAAAAATAATCAAATAATTATAATCTATAATATAATATAATAATATATTGTAATATAATATAAAAATAATAAATTAAAATATAATATAATCATACTAAAATAATAATAATATAGTATAATAATAATAAAAATAATTATAAATAAAACTGAGAAGAGCTAATTTGATCATACTCTTAGATCTTAGATTAGCTCTTCTCTATTTTATTTCCTATTATTCTATTTATTATTATTTTATTTATTATTATTTTGTTTATTATTATTTGATTTATTATTATTTTGTTTATTATTATTTTATTTAAGCCTATTTTATTTATTATAATTTTTGTATTATTATTTAATTTTTTATTATTTTATTTTTTATAATTTTTTTATTTTATTTTTTATTATTTTATTTATTATTTTATTTATTATTTTTTTATTATTTTATTTATAAATTTATTACTTTTTATCTATTTATTATTATTTTATTTATTATTTTATTTATTATTTGTTAATTTATTATTATTTTATTTAATATTATTTTATTTAACACTATTTTATTTATTATAATTTTTGTATTATTATTTAATTTTTTTTAATGGTATTTATTATTTTATTTTTTATTATTTTTTTATTTTATTTTTTATTATTTTTTTATTTTATTTTTTATTATTTTTTTTATTTTATTTTTTATTTTATTTTATATTTTTTATTTATTTATTATTTTATTTATTATTTTATTCATTTTTTTATTTATATTATTTTATTTATTATTATTTTATTTATTATTTTATTTATTATTTTATTTATTATTACTTTATTTCATTTTATTTATTTATATTTGATCTATTTTTATTGTATTTATTATTATTTTTATTATTATTAGGGGTTTTGGAAGCAATACTAAAAGCAATCTGAAGCTTTCGCCCATAGGGAAAATATAAGAATACTATATAGAAACTTGATATAATAGGGCTAGAAACATAGTAAAGCTTAGGTGTTTCTCATACAATATAAAATTTGTTCGAGCAATCGATCGATACAATAAAGAGCTGTCTGTGTTCATGAAAATAGTAGTGCGACTGACTGACTAAATGGACAAGAAAATGAAGTTATAAACAATAGATATATATAAATATATATACGTATATAGATATATACAACAAAACTAAATATAAAATATATATTATATATCCATATACATGTGTATATATGATAAATATATAAATAACTCTTGCTAAAGTTTGCAATTGCAAAGTTTTCTATAGAAATCTTGAATGTTTGTACCTAGTTTACACAGAAATCAACGGCTAGGCCTGACTATACATATACATATATACTATATAACATAATCTATTCATATCTATAATAACTCACAAACACATAAAAACAAAAATTAAATATAAACAAATTTAATTAATAAAAATTTACGTTTATAATTTCGATTTTCTGCTTTATTCAAAGAAACCGCCCACGAAGCGTGTCAAACTCTAATTGCTACATAACCTCATTTGCCTGACAGCATGTACGGCATGCGTGTGTGTGTGTGCGTGTGTGTGTGTGTGTGTGTGGTTCGATAAACTGCACCGCAATAAAAAAAATTGCAAATGCAACAACAAAAACACAAACAAAAACAATAACAAAAGCACGCTTTAAAGGCGGCGCACAACGGTGCAATGCATGGCAGGTGCTAAAATGCAGCGCAGCGGCGAATGCCCAAAATATTTCAGAAAATTCCAGAAAGCCGCCAAGGAACAATAACAACAACAACAACAACAACAACAAAGCAAAAGCACGAAGCGCAACAACAAAAACAAATATAAATATACAAACAACAACAGCAACAACATGGATAGGAATTTATAATTTGTTTTCCATTGTATATATTTGTATAATTATTTAAAAATTTATTGATTTCTTGGCGACAAACACACGCACACACACAGAGACAGAGACTAGTAGCAAAAGCCGCTACACACACACATACTAGCAGCAATAGCCGCTACACACACACAAGCACACACACATGGACTAACACGACAAATATGCGAAGCAGAGAGGGAGAGCGGGAGAGAGCGGGCGAGAGTGGGCAATGGGCAGCGAGCGAGAGAGTGAGAGGTAAAGGTTAGGGGCAACATTTGTCACGCACGCTGCAGGAATAAAAAAATCAATAACAAAATGAAGCCAACAAAAGCAAAGCAACAATTATTAAATTAAAGAGTGTCCAGCGCACAAGGCAAATTATCATGCAAACACACGCACACACATATGAGCACACACACACACACACACGAGACAAAGAAAGCCGCGGCAGACCTACGCAATACTTTTTTTTTCTTTATATTTTTCAGCAATTGTAGATTTATGAAGCAAAAAAAAACTTACCTACTCACACATGCATACGCACACGCACACGTACACACACACACACACACAGGCACAAAGGCAAGACGTATGCAGAAGAGGCTCGTGTTTTTTTTTATGCAGTTATACTTGCAGTTATTCTTATGCCTCCTCTTCTTCTTGCACAACCAATACAATATATCGAAAGAAAAAAAAAGGAAAAAAAAGTTGTAGAGAGACAATGCAACTGTAAAGCAGCCACGAATAAAAATCTATATGAATGAGGCACAAACACAAAACAAAATTGCTCACGTTTTTCCGTATGCACAAATAACTGTATGTTCAGCACACTCGATTGTTGTAGAGTATTATTATTCAGATTATTTGTATTTGTTCGACAAGTTCTTCAAAGAATTCGACTGTTTATTCGCAGCTCCAGCTCCCCAGCTCCGTATCAAAATTATGAACGTTGGAAAAAAAAATTTTCTACACGCGCTTTGTTTGTATTTGTATGTGGTATGTGCATGTGAGGTTTACTGTTCGCATGTGTTGTGTGCGTGTGAGCCGCTATGTCAGTGCCGCAGAGTTGCCAGCTGGTCGGCAGGGCGAGCAAGCAATTTTCAGCGTACAATTGCAGCTAATGTGCTCATAGCATAAAATCAACTCTATTTTTACCAGCTTTATTGTTAATTGTTCAAGTCAATTGTTGCCTTTGATTTGCGCAAGCAGCTGTTATATTTTCTGTTAACATATAAATTTGGGCGTTGCTCTGGCAACACTGCCGTCGGCTGGCTGTCAAATGTGTACTCTCAGCGTAACAGTCAGCTTGCCGGCACGCTGTATGCCTGAGTTTGGTAGCTGCCAGCTTTTGCTGGGCTGACTGAAATGCTAATTAGACGAGCGCAATGCTTGTTGAATGGGTATTTGCCGCGCTCCAATCAGTAGTTAATAATTTATAAGGGAAATATTTGTTATACTTTTTTAAATTTATTAATGTTATGTATAGAAATAGTTTAAAAGTTATTTTTAAGTGCACTGGCATTAAAATTAATGTATTAATAATAGTCAATTTGATATTAAAATTCAATTAATTATTTTGGAAATTATTATTTTCAAAAAAAAAATTTAAAAAATAAAATTATAGTTTCTTTTGAATTTTATAAAATTAAATATAAATAATTATTGACAAATAAATATATAAAGTAAATTTTAAATAAATAATTTTATTAACAAAATTAAAATTTTAAAGTTTTAAATTGAACAAATAAACGCATTTAATAAATAGAAATACATTTGCTAAGAAAATTAACTTTAATATATTTAATAAATATTAAAAAGAAGTTCGCTCTAGACAAAGTTGCATGCCAATTGGACTTAGCTGATAGGCCAACTAAGTGTAACATGAGTCCAATTGGACTTGGTGGATATGCCAACTAAACTTAACCTCACTCACATATGCAAAGCAACTTTTTCTTTTATTTTTATTATTATTATTTTTTTGCATTATCCTGTCGATTTGTCTTTCTTTTCTTTTTACATGAAATACAAACAAAAAAAATAGTTTTCGGTCGTTTCTTGACATTTGAGCCGTTGACGCGAGCGTCGCTGTCGACGCAGGCAACTCGTGCTGTTTCAAATTTCGCCAAGCAGCAGCAACAACAATTAGACACACACACACACACACACATCTATGTACATGCATGCATACACACACACACACACACACATACGCGCGCGCCGCTATTCTCATATGCAATACATATTTACACTGCGCCCCTCTGTTTGGTCATTTGCAATTGAACCAATACAACAACAACAACAGCAGCAGCTACAGCAGCAACAACAACAACAACAACTGCAACTGCTGACCATACATAGGCGCGCACTCAGCACACGCCCCCGCCGCCTCCCAAAAAAAAAAACACACAAAAACCAACAAATTTTTTCTTTTCTTTTACTATTTGTTTTTGTGAAAGAATGAAAAAAAAAATGTGAAATTGTGTGTAATCAACATTTATGCGTTTTAACGCCCCCCGCTCAGGCCATTGGGCAGTGGAGGAGGGGTTTGGCTTTGGCCTGACACGCACATGCACACACAGCTGCACAGCCATACAAACACACACACACACATGCATACGTGCACATGTGCAATGCCCAATGGACGCACAAGCAGTCGCACATACAAAAACGAGCCTCGCAACTAAAGCAACAACAACAGCAACAGCAATGCCGCAGCCATGTGCATGCACTCACTCTCTCGCACACACACACACACACACACACACACACACACATGCATGCATGCATATGTATGTAGACGCACACATGGAATCTGCTTTTAGGCTGGGCGACGGCGACTAGTTAGCCAGCGCAAAAACCCAGCCCACTCAACGTACGACTCTCACACACACACACACACACACATGATGTGAGCGAGCGAGTGCAAGAGTGCGAAACAACGTGCACGAGAGAGAGTGACAGAGAGAGAGAGAGTGAGGAGTGAGAGCGAGAGAGGGAGAGAGTGAGCAAGAGCACGCGCGCATTACATACGGCTTGCGCTCAGTTGCTGTCTCTGCATGCTGCAACTGCACGCGGCGCTGCTACGCAGCTGTTGGGCGACCTTTATTTGCTCTTGAGTTGCTTTGTGTTTGCTGTTGTTGTTGTTGCTATGCCTTTTTTGTTTTTGTATGCAGCTGCTTTTACTACTTTTTACTACGGCTCCCCAAAGAGCTCAGCTGATTGCGCTGCTCTAGCTGTTTGTTGTTGGCTGTTATTGTCGCTGCCGCTGCCGCTGTCGCTGCCACTGCACGCATTTTAGGCGCAGCGTCGCTGCCGGCGTTACAGTGTTCGCACATTTCTATAAATTTTAATGGCTGACAGTTTTCAATATGGCGCAGTTTACATTGCATTTGTTTTTTTTTTGTTGCTTTCTGTTGTTGTTGCTGCTTTCAGCTTCTATCTGTATATATGAGGGTGGGTTGGTTGCCTTTTGTTGTTGCTGGCTGCAGTTGGACTGAGCTTGAGGTTAAGTGGCAGGAAAAACTGTTCAAAGTGTAAAATTACATTTCGGTCGCATTACAAGTGGATTTTCGGTCGCTAATACTTTGAGGTTATGTTTCAAGCAAAACTTATCTACTTTACATTTGCATTATTTAGCTTAATTAGACGCATGTGTGAGGTGTGCAACGCTTGACTTAAGCCTCTCTAACAGTTCCAGCAACTCCAAATGTAATTTAGCTAGAGAAATTGCTTAAATCTTATTGGAAATTTGTTGAGGTTATGTTGCATTACATGATATATGGATATATCATATGTATATAATATAACATTTGATATTTTGCTTCAATTCTATTTCAATTGGATTTGTTTTTGTTTTAGTTCAACTAGAAATTATTAGAAAATACTTCTAAAATTTTGGTCATTCGTTCTGTTTAAGTATTTATTATAGTATTATTGGAATTTCAGGAATACTTTAACTAAATTTCATTGAACCTAAGTTGGGTATTTTAAAGAAGTTATTTGCTTTAGTTTTACTCTTATGCAATGGTAATTTAGCCAGGTTTAATGCAATATAACCTAATATAACCTCACAGAATCCAACAAATCTCGAAATACTTCAACATAATTTTACAGAGTTCATTGTAAACTAACATATTTGAATAGAAACTCATACAATCCAACATAACCTCACATATGCGTTTATCAAGCTCAATGTATTTCAAACTTCACCCAACATAACCTCACACTAGCCAACTGGGAAATATTTCAACATAACCTCCAATACGTCAACATAACCTCATATAGTTCATTATAAATTAAAATATTGCAACAAAATCTCATTGAATTCAACATAACCTCACATATGCAATCATCAATATGAAATATTTCAAACTTATTCCAAACTTAACCTTACATAATCCTACATAAACCGAAATATATTTCAACATAATCTCAAAGGAGTTCAATAGCAACTTACATAATACAATGTCAGCTAACACATCTGCTACAATCTAACATAACCTCATCAAGCTCACATATTTCAACTATATTTCAACATAACCTCACATTAGTCAGCATAACCTCAACTTAGTTCAGCATAAACCTATATAATTAAACAAAATCTCATATAGTTCAGCATAAAGTTATAACATAACCTCACTAAATTCAGCATAACCTCACTTTGTTCATTATAAGCTCACATATTGTAATAGAATCTCATAGAAGCTAATATAACCTCACATATTCAGCTATTGAGCTTACATATTTCAACTATAGTTCAACATAACCTCAACTTAGTTCAGCATAAACCTATATAATTCACCATAACCTCATATATTTTAACATAACCTCACATATTCCAACACAACTTCACATTTCTGACTATTTAGCTCAAATATATCAACATAACCTCAACTTAGCTTTATATAATTCAATATAATCTTACATATTCCCACATAACCTCATTTAATCCAACATAACCTCACATATTCGACTTTTAGCTAAAATATTTCAACTATATTCTAACATAACCTTAACTTTCTGCAGCACCAATCTATATAATTCAATATAACCACACATATTCAAACATAACCTCACAAATTCGTACATAACCTCACTTAAGTTAGCTCAATATTTACTTCTATCTCATATAAACCAAAATATTCTCACAGTTAATTCCAACAATTCCACATAACCTCACATAATGCACTACAAACGAACCTAACCTAACAGTTTTAGTTAAGATCTGGAGAGATATCTATATCTATATATAATATATATACAAGTATATATATATATATATATATATATATATATATATATATATATATATATATATAGTTGCCGTTGACTCTAAATTGGTTAGCAAAGTTTATTTAAATTGGGTTAAAAGTAGATTTTTAGTTTTACTTCTACTTTTATGGGTTGGTAATGGGGGTTGGGGTTGGCTGCTGGCTGCTTAAGGGTTGATAGTTTGGGGCATATTTATTGTCTGTGGCGTTGGCTCAAGTAGCGCCATTACTTTGTCCCATTTCAGTTGTTTGTGCCGCATTTGGTTGCATCTGCAGCCTTGAGACAAATATCTCGCATCCAGCAACCCTCTCGCACCCCCTCACACACCCCTTCAGACACCCTCGCTTGCTGTAAAGTTGTTTTTCTCCTAATTTCTGTGGCACTCGCACTTGGCTGGCTGCTTGGGCTGCTTTCGCTTTTTTCAAGCCACAGCGACGACTATGAAAATATTATTTCTTGGCAAGTCCTTGCCACCACGCCCACCGCCCACCGCCCACCGCCCCTTGGCCCTGCCACTTGCCATTGCAACTCAACAGCTTTCATGGCGTCAGTTCATTAACATTGCCTGGCCAACTTCTCTACTCTCTCACTTTAGCTCTGTCTCTTTCGCTCTTTTACATGTTTTTCTTTTTGTTTTTTTTTTGGCTGCCCATTCAACTGTCCACATGCCACACGCATCTAATTAAAATAAATGCATGGATGTTGCGCGCAACATGTTGCTAAAGGAGCGCGCAACAAACACACGCAAAGCAACTCGACTCGACTCGACTCGACTCACTCAGTCGCTCGCTCTCTCAACTGCAGCTGGCCTCTTGCAGTTAAGAGCGCGCGCGAGCGAGTGACAATTGAGAGCGCGCAGCGTCGACGTCGACGTCGACGTTGGCGTCGCAGCGGCCAAAAACGCAACGAACAAAACGAGCAAAACAAAAAATGCAAAACACAAAAAATGTTTTCAAGCGAAGGGCACAACAGTGAGGGGTAGTTGGAGAGGGGGGCGAGAGGGGGGCAACAACAAAAATGCAAGAAATACAACAACAACAACAACAAGAACAAGAACAGCAAGCAGCAAGCAGAGTAGCAAAAGGGTCCGTTAGTCATTAGGCGGCGTCGGCGTCGACGTCGTTTGGGGTCGTGAGTGCAACAGACTTGTCGTGCCAAGAAGAAGAAGAAGCAGAAGAAGAAGCAGAAGACGACGACGACTCAGTGTGTGTGTGAGGGGGGGGTGGGGGTTAGGGGGGGTGTTGAACAAAGGAAACCCTTGGCAACGCAGACCAACAAAAAGGAGCGCAAAAAAAAACGCAAAACGAAGCAAAGCCAAAGGACGAAACTTGTCGGTTGACAGCGACGCCAACGTCGACGCTGACGTCAGCAGCAGCAGCAGCGACGTCTGCTTCGTCTGCGTTTCGTGTGTGTGTGTGTGTGTGTGTGTGTGTCTATCGGCCGCTGGGCCTTGCACATAGGCACAGAGTCCATTCAGCCAACCCCCAACCACCCCAACCAGCCCCCCACCCCCAACCACTGCTTGTTGTTGGCTTTTTGGAGTCAATGTCTGGGAGCCCATGAGTTTATTTGAGTGTTGCGTGCGGCGTGTGTGTGTGTGTGTGTGTGGCGACTGCGTGCTGTCTGAGCTGAGGACTCCAAAGGGGGCTCGTTGGGGGAGGGGGGCGTGGCTGTGCACTGTGCGCCCGTGCGTTGGCCCAAAAGGGGTTGCTGACGTGCCCAAAAACGAAGAACGTAAATGCGGTTGAATGCGGGGCGGGGCTGGGGCGGGGGCGGGTGCTCGATGGGGGATGGGGGTTAGAGTGAGGGGGTGTGTGGGCTGTCTTTGGGCTCTGTTTCGCTTGCATTTCGATTTTATTGAGCAAACAACGAATTGTCAAATAAAAACAAAAACAACGAGGAAAATGCAAAACAAAATTTTAAACCAAAAAAAAAACAAGAAAAAAAAACAAAAAATAGGAGAAAAAATTGAAACAAGAAATAAAATTTGTGTGTGTAAAAGGATTTGGCTAAGCATGAGCGTAGGGGGGGGGGGGGAGTTACAGTAACAGTGTGGACGCATTACAAGAGTGTGTGAGAGAGAGGGACAGGGAGAGGGCAAAGGCAGAGGCACAGAAAGCGAACAGGTTGAGGAAGCACTGTATGCAGCTTGCTCAGGCAGAGAAGGGAGTGTGAGTGTGTGTGTGTGTGTGTGTGTGTGTGTGTGTGTGTGAGTGAGTCTCTCTGTGTGCGTGTGTATTAGAAGTTGACAGCGCGCGATCTGCGTGCAGTTGCTGTCAAACTGTACATATGCCGCTTGATTAAAAGTGTCTTGCAGTACATGTCAAACTGTATCAAAGCTAAGACGCCGCGACAGAGGAGAGGCGAGTGGGCAGGTTGAGAAAGCACTGATTGACAAGGCATTATGTGTGTTTGTGTGTGTATATACATATATGTGCATGTGTGTATACATACATATGTATGTATGTTTGTTAGAACTTGTCAGTGCACGATCTGCTTGCAGTGAATGCAAAACTGTTCGCATATGACACACGCCTGTTGTGATCGCATTTCAGTGCTTGCCAAACTGTAACAATGTGAGTGCAGCCAATAACTAATAGAAATTTGAATAAAATGTATCAAAATTAAATTTAAGCATGTACAGCTGTGTTCATGAAAATAGTAGTGTTCATGAAAATAGTAGTGTTCATGTAAATAGTAGTGTTCATGAAAATAGTAGTGCTCATGAAAATAGTAGTGCTCATGAAAATAGTAGTGTTCATGTAAATAGTAGTGTTCATGAAAATAGTAGTGTTCATGTAAATAGTAGTGTTCATGAAAATAGTAGTGTTCATGTAAATAGTAGTGTTCATGTAAATAGTAGTGTTCATGAAAATAGTAGTGCTCATGAAAATAGTAGTGTTCATGAAAATAGTAGTGCTCATGAAAATAGTAGTGTTCATGAAAATAGTAGTGTTCATGTAAATAGTAGTGTTCATGAAAATAGTAGTGTTCATGTAAATAGTAGTGTTCATGAAAATAGTAGTGTTCATGTAAATAGTAGTGCGACAACAAAATTTAGTGTTTAATACAAAATATTTTGCAAACAATTTGAAACGAATATTAAGATAACATATTTTTTAATGAATTTCAATATTTTTTTGTTATTTAAGAGCATGAGCGCTGCTTGAAAGAGGAAAATAAACAAAATTTAGTCGTTCATAGAAATAGTAGTGCTTACTAAAAGAGGAAATGAAACTATTTAAATTCTGACTATTGTACATACAGCTGCGGTCAGTAAAATAGTAGTGCGCCTGGGCACTAGATGTTAGACGTCATAATTTAGTGATAAACACAATTTTTTGAATGCAATTTTAAAGGAATATTAAGAATAACATATATTCTTATTAATTCAGATGTTTTTTTGCTATAATCTTAGGACATGTGAGTTTCAGGGCTTGAAAAAGGAAAATTCTCAAAATTTGGTCGATCAGTAAAATAGTAGTAGCTACTAAAAAAAATTTTAAAAAATATTTAACATTAGTCTAACTTCATGTATTATGTTTAAAACATATTTTAGGGTCTTATACTTAGTTTTGAATCCAAAAATTTTTATTACGGCTTGTCACCTGCGTGGTATGGAATCAATAAGGTCCTGGCACCGCTTCAGAAGGATTTGGTGCCACGCCCCCTGAACCACTTGGCGCAGTCGATTGATTTAAAGTTCCCATACTTTTATTAACATCCCCCAATAGGTTTATGATCGGATTTAAACCTGGGGACAGAGTTGGACATGGAATTACGTCGATTTTTTCTGACGCAAACCAATCTTAAGCAAGAGGACTCGCATATTTGGGGTCCTTATCCTGCTGGAAAGTTCATTTCAAAGACATTTCTCAACTGGTATATGGTAGCACTGTATTTTTCAAGAAATGGATGTAAACATTTTTGTTCACGATTCCATTTATCACTTGGGGTACACTAACACCTGCCTATGAAAAACAAGGCCAAATCATGGTGGTCCGACCGCCGTGACTAACCACCTTCTGAGTGTACTTGGGATGATGTTCCGTGATTGGTAGACTCTGTACGTACTATCTAGAGCCTCTCCCACCAAACAGAACAATTTTGGTCTTATCCGTTCACAGTAAGTGGTCCCACCTAGTGATGGGCCAGTTTCCGTGAATTTTCGCAAATTAAATTTTTTTTGGCCAGGTACTTTTTAGTGAAAATTGATAACTTCCTGGGACTTTTGGCAATTTAATTATGTTGCTTAGATCAACTACTAACTGTCACATCACTAACTGGCTGATCAAATTCGTTTTTAATGCTTTTTGCTGCACCTAACGGACTAACCCTTGCATATCGCACCTTTTGTCTACCCTCTTCCAAGCTGGTTTTAAAGGTAAAACCTGGTTTTTAATGCTTCTTCTTATAGTAAGGGTCGTTAAATATCATAACAGCTCTGCACCCAACAATATTTTCAATTGCCTTCTAAATTTTACCCAGATTTTAAATTTTAACAGGTAAAAATCTCTCTTCTGCAGACCAATGCCTTCCTCTGCCCACTAAATTTAAAAAAAATTGCAATTCTAATTAATTTAAATTACTAAAATATAATATAATTAATAACATTTCACATGGATACGGTTTTTGAAAATTTAATATTGTTTTTAATTTTTTTTTAAGCTCTCATACCCAGCACTACTATTTTAATGATCGGTCGATTTTCAATACATTTCTCTAAAATCGTCAAAAAAAACTAAATATGACCAAAAGTAACGGGATTTTTTCTTAATTCTTTTCTTTACATTCTATTCTAAACAAAGAATATAAAACTTTTTATTTTCCATCGGTTAAAGTATAGTTTTACTTGGTTTTTGTGTTGTGCCGTGCAGCACTACTATTTTACTGACCGCAACTGTATATCATATAAAATATATAAATATTGTACATATTTTAAATTTTATTTGGGGTATATCCATATCATATCATATATACATTTCGCTTCAAAAGAGAAAATTAAAATATGTATTAAAAAAATAAATAAATATAGAAATACATAAATTTTCCAACATTTTTATTTACATATTTTTGGCATTTTTTCGCATTTATTTCTTAGCGCTTACAGTTTTAGCCGCACTGGCCGAGCTGTGCCCTAGTTGTGGAGCCACTAGACGCACAACTGTTACAACTGTTTGGCGAGCTCTCAAACTGTTTGTCCAATTGCAAGAGCGCGCGCGCGCCTCGCGCCTGTCAAACTGTCGTCAAGATCGCGCGCTTTCAATGTGGCCGCAGCAGCGACAGCAACAACAACAACAATAACAGCTGGTGATTAATTATGTCGTTCGTCTGGCCAACTCAGCAGCGCCCGCCCGCTCCGCCCACCCTTGCGACGCCTTGCCTTTAACCTCTGCCGCGCGCGCTCTCTCTCTCGCTGTCGCCCTCTCCCTCTCTCCCTCTCTTCTTCTCATGCTCTTTGTTTCGGCAGCTCTAAACGTTGCAAAAATGTTTGTGCGAATTTGTCGGTTGTTGTTGTTGCGCTCATTTCTAGACTCATCGGGGGCCCCTAGCGAGATATCTGCGCGAAACGCTTTTTTTTCTCATTTAATTTATGTTTTTTTTTTGCGCGAGACGAAAAAAGTTAACTTGTTGTGTGTGTGTGTGTGCGAGTGTGTGCGTGTGTGTGTGTTTTCTAATTTTTTGCGCTTTTTTTGCACACTTTTTCTATGCCATGTGCTTGTGCCTGTGTGTGTGTGCGTGTGTGTGTGCGCGCTCTTGTTGTTATTTTATTTGCTAATTTTTTCGCACGCTCTGGCAGCGTCGGCAGCGGCGACGCCAACGCCAGCCGCTGGGATCTCTTTAGCACACACACACACACACGCACACGCACACACCTGCCCGCTAGCTAGACGCGACGCTCTCACTGACTGTGTGCGTGTGTGTTGGTTGGTTGGCCGCACAAAAAATTCGCAACAAAAGAGAATTCGCAAATGGCAAAAGAATGCTCTCGCGCGCTCCATGTGTTCGTGTGTGTGTGTGTGTGTGTCTGTGCGTGGCAACATGTTGCTGAAGAGCGCAAATAGCAGGCTTAGCAACATGCTGCTGCTAGTGCTGCTGCTGCGACGACTATGATGACTGGAGGATCCCGCTCTCGGAGAGCGACAATGCAACTTTTTTTTTTTTTTTGCGACGTTTTCACTCTGCCGCTGTCTCTGTGTGGCTGTGTGTGTGTGTGAGTGAACTTGCGTCTGTGTGTTTGGAGCGCTGACTTTTGCAGTTTGCAAAAAAAAAAAAACAACAAAAAACTGTAGTTCAGTGTATGCGTGTCTCTGCCTATGTGTGTGTGTGTGTGTGTGTTTGATTTGGTTTGCTTTGGTTTGGAGCGCAGTGGACGCAACGTCGCCGTCGACGTCGACGCCAGCGTCGCCAGAGCTCAGAGCTGTTCAGTTTGTTCATTCGGTTGTTTCGTTTGCTCCTCGTCGCTTGTGTGTGAGTGAAGCGCTAAGAAAATCCACATAAATAAATTTCACAATTTTCTAAAGCCTCAAAACAATTTCGAAAAAAAAAAAAAAAAAAAAAAAACAACGCTGCGTGGCAAAAAATTTAAAAAAAAAATTTATTAAATAGTGCAAAAAATTAAAAAAAAATTGAAAATTAAAGCAATAAAATTAAATAAAATTTTTTGTTTTTTGTTGAGCAACTTTCTTTGTGAGATCGCTGTGTGTGCGGCTGGGAGAGTTTTAAGGGCAGAGCAGCACCTCTCCCCCCTCTCGCTCTCTCTCTCGGTCCCCCTCTCCCGCTCCCTCGCTCACTTTCGTTTTTATTAGTGCAAATTTTTGCATAGAACTTGAAATTTTGTAGGCAACTTTTGGCGGCTTTTATGGTTCTTTATATATATGCGATATATATATACGATATTTATATATATATACGATATATATACGATATAGAAAACTATGTTAAGCTAAGTGCGTCAGTTTCAGTTTCAGTTTCAGTTTGCTCTGTGTGCCTCTCGCTCGCTCGCTCGCTCTACGCATTTCTTTCAAATTCTCTCTTCAGCCCGCTCCACCCACGCCTCCTCCGCTCCATTGCCTTCCTCCAGTCTCTCTCTCTCTCTCAAATGCCGCGATCATTATACTAAGTATAGATTTGGTTTGTTTATCGTTTAACTCACAAATTTATCGATAGTTTTGCGAAGTTTTGTTTATTCAGTTATAGATCTTACGATCCAGGCATACTGCATCGAGGAAATATGTTTGTTGAAGCATAGCTATGCTCATTTATCGATAATTAGTAATCGATATAGATATTGCTTGCTAAAATCGATAACTAGTGCTAGACTTTGCTTGCTGCTATCGATAACAATCGATATGTTTATATAACACTAAGTTTAGGTTTTCTATTGTTGCTTTTCATGTCAAATATCATTTACTTAGACACTGCGCATATCGATAACTTCTGAACATATATCGATATTCATGAAAATCAGGCTAAAATTTTGAATTAAATTTGAAATATATTGAAAATTGAGTTTTTAATATTCGTTTCAAATTGTTTGCAAATTTATTAAATTTAACACCAAATTTTGTTGTGCAACATTGAAAGCTCAGTCGCACTACTATTTTTATGAACACAGCTGTATTTTTTTTATCCAGATCTTTGCCTGTATTTTCCTCCATTTCTTTCACTTTTACTTTTTTTAAATTTATTTAAAAATTTTTAAAAATTTCTTCATATAATTTTTTAATTTTCTAGAATTTTTTGTTTTTTTTTCTATTTTATTATGTAAATAATTAAAATTAATAATTATTTTGAGTTGCGCCTGCGACTCATTTCGCTTTGATTGGCTCGCACTCACACACACACACACACACACATGCACAGAGCGCAACACACTGAGACACACACGCATACGCACATACACGGACACGGAGAGCGTCGCTGTCGCAGTCGCTGCCGCTGTCTGCCTGTCTGCCTGCCTGTCTATATACACACAAACACACACACATGTATATGTATGTAGATATATGCAAGTGTGTGTGTGTGTTTCGCGTGTGTCACGCTCTTTGGGAATAACTGCGCTTGTGTTTGTGTGGGTGGGCAATGTTTAGTTGTTGTTTTGGGTGGCTGCTGCCTGCAGCGACGTCAGCATTTGCCGATTGCAGCGGTGCGTCGCTGCCTAGCATTGAGCTGCGCTCAACTTTTGAGCGCTCTGCCAGCGCTTAGAATCGTTGCTGTCGCTGCCGTTGCTGTTGCTGCTTGCTGCTTGCTGCTGCTGCTTGCTGCTTGCTGCTGCTGCTGCTGCTGCTGCTTCTTGCTCGTTTCTTTTGCGCTGTTCTTTTTTTTGCATTCTGCGCGTCGCTGCGCCTCTTTGTGAGTGTGTGTGTGTGAGCCTGTCGCGCTGCCGCTGTTGACGTCGTCGCCTGCCGCGTGCTCCGGCGACGTTCAACGTAACGTATCGTAAACGTATTGAATCATAACAGATCCGCACGTTGTCGCGCACGTACGCAGCTCGCGGAAGAAGCAGCAACAACCAACAACCGACAACAAAACAACCAACAGCAAAAAAAAAAGAAGAAGAAGAAAGAATTCCAAAATTCACCAAAAATTATAAATTAAATAAAAAAAAAAAATAAAAAAAATCAAGTAAAAAATCTACACAAAAATTTTTTTTGTCAATTGTTGCCGCAGCTAAAAAATAAAGTAAAAAATTTTGTAAATTAAAAAACTTCATAATTAAGCATAAAATAATTTCAACAAAAATTAAAACGCGTCGCGCGCGCTTTAAAAATTTAAACAAAAATAACTGCATTTATTAATTCTTTTTTTTACTGTGTTTAATTCACTTTTTTTTGCCCTGTGCAGTGAAATAATTTTACAAATTTTACAAAATATTAAAAAAAAAATGCGAAAAAAATATAAATAAAAATATAAATAAAATTTTGTAAAATATATGAAAATAGTGAAAAGATTTTGCAAAGTTTTTAACCAAATTCGAATTGATTTATTTATTTTTTTTTTGGATTTGTGTTTTTTTGTTGTGTGTGTGAAGAGCTAAGATCAAACAGGAAGCGGCCTTCAAAAGTGAGAGAGAGAGAGAGAGAGAGAGGGAGAGAGAGAGGGAGAGAGAGGGAGAGAGGGAGAGAGAGAGGGAGAGAGAGAGAGAGAGAGAGTGAGATAGAGAGGGAGATAGAGAGAGATCTCTATGCCTTGCCGTCGGCCTTTTGTTCGAACTTTTCTAGTGTTGCAAACTAGGCGAACCCAAAAAACAGTGTTGTGAATGTGCAAATATCAAATTTATATAATTTTTTATCAAAAAAAACAAAGTTTGAGTCATGTTTTTTTAAGGATTTCGAATGATTGAACAAAAAGAAAGTCCAAGAAAACATGAGCTTCAAGTGCTGAGCGAGCAAATAGAGCAAACTAATTATAACAAGATTTTATTAAAAAAAATTAAAAACTTTTTTTTTATATTTACATTAAATTAAGAAGTTTTTGCAAATTGTTTATAAAATAGTTAAAAAAGCATAGAAAATTTTTTGTAATTTTTTTTATATATAAAAAAGTTCAAACTTAATACAAATTACATTAAATGTAGAAAGTTTTCTTATAACTATAAAAAGTATAATAAAAGCAATTCAATGAATTTTCATTTCATTTTTCACTGATTTATTTGTTTATATTTAAAAGAATTTTTAATGTATTAAAATAATTAAAATTTATTAAAAAATCTAAAACAAAAATACCAAAAAAAAAACACAATTTTCTCTGTATTTTTGTCTATTTTAAAAGTTAGTTTAATGTAAATTAAAAGTAAAAATAAATTTTTAATTAAATGTAATTTTGCTTAAAAAAAAACTTTAAAAAATTTGTTTTCTATGCTAAAATTTATGTAAAAAAAACGAAAAAATGTTGAGATAATTTTATATAAATTATATAAATATTTTTTAAAAATTATATAAATATTTTTATATAAATAATTTGATATAAATTCTTTTCGATTATAAAAAGAATAATTCAATATATATATTAATTAAAGTTAATTAGCGAATGTTTTCCATTTGGTCAGTTTGAGTTTCACAGCTGAGAGCTGTGCCTTCGCCTTCGCCTTCGCCTTTGCCTTTGCCCGTTACGATTTCCCGTTGCGTTAGCTACATTTGTGCATTACGCATACGCCGCATTGACCGCAACGCGCACAACGTGCTGAATGGGCCTGGTGTCCATTTGAGTTAGTTGGCTGCAGCTGATTTGCGTGCGAGGCTCACTCGCACAGCGCCATTGAGTGAAAGAGAGCCGAACAGAGAGAGAGAGGGAGAGTGAGAGAGCGAGAGAACGCTGCAGCTAGCTGCAGCTGCTGTCGCTGCCGCTGTCGCTGTCGCTGCTGCTGCGTTTTTGCTCTTCACAAAGCGCGTGCGGCGCTCTTAAGGCACACATACACTCACACACGCATGCCTGCAAGGCGACGTCGTCGTCGTCATCTTCGTCGTGCTGCGACCGAAGCGCATTCGCACTCGCACTCGCGCTCACAACGTTAGCGTCGACGTCGCTGCCACTGCCGCTGCCGCTGCTGTCGTCGCCTTCGTTACGTTTTGCACGTTCTTTGCGCTTTGGACTTTCGCAGAGATTTCACACGCGATGCGATTGCAGTTCTTGCAGACACCTTCATACGTTCGTTCGTTCGTTCGTCGTTTCACTTGCAACGCGGCGGCAACAACAGCAGCGGCAACAGCAACAGCAACAGCAACAAACGACACTCAAGCAACATTGCCAAACAACAGCAACAATAATTTGTTTGTCCATTAAAAAAAGTTTAAAAATTATTTGAAAAAAGAATTTTGGAAATTTCGTTTGTTTTGTTGTTTGTTGCTTTTGTTGTTACGCGCGCAATTCGCCTGGGTGTCTGTGTGTGTGTGTCTGTGTGTGTGTGTGTGTGTGTGTGCGTCTGTCCTTAAGCTTCGGCTTAGCTTTGTTTTCTTCATATTTTTTTTGAGTGTGTTTTGTTTTTTTTTCAATGTTTGTTGTGTCGCGTGCTTTTAGCGTCGGCAAATGCAATGCAACAATGCAACATTTGCGGCGACAATGAAACACAATTCCGCTGCAGTTCTCTCTCTCACTCTCTCCCTCTATTTCGCAGGCATAAACTCAAAACACAATAACAACAACAACAACAACAACAAAATGTTTTAAAACAAAATTCATAACAAACACAAGCGTTTTTAAACATGTAAAACAAATCTAAAAAAAAAAAGGAAAAATATACAACAAAAAATTTACACGAAAAATACAAAAAATAAGAAAGGAAACAACAACTCTGCAATGCAACAACAACAACAACAACAACAACAACAGCAACCAAAACAACAGCAACAACAACAACAACAGCAACAGCCACAATTGCTGCAACATCAACAAACAAATGCAATTCAACGCCTGCGTGTGTGTGTGTGAAAAGTCAAGCAACAACTGCAACAATTGCAACAATTGCAACAATTGCAACAATTGCAACATCTGCAACATTTCGGGCCCAACTTGCGACAATTTTCATGTCTAATTTGGATTTTCCATATACTTTTTTTTTTTTGGTTTTTTAACTTGCAACATATGCCACGCCTACCGCCCACAACTAACAACTAAAATGCTATAAAAGTCGCGCCTCCCCCACCCTCCAGAAAATAGAAATTTGCAACAATTTGGTTAACAAATTTTTGTTTTTAACACCAACAAAAAAAAAAAAATCAAATTCCAAATTTGAATTTTTCGAAAATTACAAACCAAAAAGAAACTAAAAAAAAAAAAACAATTGAAAGTTAAAAAATACAAAAAAATATGAACAAAAATTTTGTTTTGGTTTTTGCAAGCAACAAAAATTTCACTTTCGAACTAATTTGAAAAGAAACGAAACAAAATTTGTCAACAAACATATGAAACAAATGCGGCAAGTGTGACAACAGCAGCAGAAACAACAACAACAACAACAACAACCACAACAACAAAAGCATCAACAACAACAGCAACAACAACAACAAAGTATTAAACTGCAGTGTTTGGCGTTTATGGTAAGTTGAAATGAAACAAAAATTTATAAAAATATTTAAATATTTAAATTTAAAATAAAAAAAAAAATTGAAATTAGAATTTGAGCTAGAGAATTGCAGAAAAATATGTTGCAATATTATTTGTGTGTATTTGTTATAAATCTAAATCAAAATATATTTAATTAAAGTACAAAAAAAGTGCTAAAAATGAGCTTACTGAGCTCAGCTGCTCAAACTAAGTTGCATCAAAAGTGCAAAGTCAAATATGGTTTTGTTATCGATTTCGCGTAAGCTCAAAGAGTTATCGATGATTTGTCACAGCAACTAAGACTTTCAGCATTTTGAAACATGCATTATATATATTTCTATATATCTATTTCCAACCGACTGCTATAAGATATAAGCTCGTTGGCTAGAAATCGAGGCCTAAAAAGGCCCATTTTGCGCAAGAAAAGTTTTGAACTCACTTCAGTTTCTAATGGAAACTTGCTATGCTCAACCCTAGCGTATGTATTAAGCTATGTTATATGAAACTTAAGTTTATATAAAGAGATCTTGTGCTATATAAAACCCTTGATTTCTATAGCTTTCAGCGCCACTGATCACTGATCAGTTCTTAAATAAGTTTTTGTATAAAAACTTTTTACAGCTAAACAAGAAACGCTTCACAGCTTCGCTATATAAGATATATATTATATACTATATATATATATATACTATACTATATATATACTATATATATATACTATACTATAATATATACATTATCTACAAGATATATACACTCCATAATTCAACTAACTCGAAGCTAAAGCTGCGCTCTGACTATCTGAAGTCAACGTCAGCAAAATATTTTCTTTAAACTATTGCAAAAAAACAAAAAATTTGTTGCAATTCACAAGTTTTTGATGCACTTCCCATTTTGGTTGATTGACATATTGACAATATTGATAACATGCAGCCGGATGTGAGTTGCGCATGTGCTGACGGCTATTGAATGTGTTAAAGAAAATAGCTCATTAGCAAAAAAAGAAAAGAAAGTGAAAAGCAAAGAAAACAAAAAGAGCTAAATAGTCAAGCAAATGCTGGCTCAGAATTAGGAACTGCCGATGGACTGACTGACTGACTGACCGATTGACTAAGTTCGTCTTCCGGCGTCATTTCGACGAGCTAGCAAAATGTAAAGAAAAACGAAATAAAAAGCATAAATAGAATTAAAAACTTAAAAAAAAAAAAACTGGAAGTTGCAATTCCGGCGCCAGCAGCAAATCAAGGTTTGCTCCATAGCAAAAGCGGCATCAAACTTAATCTTAAATATTTTACATGCATTTTCATAAAGTTTCTTAAAAGTTAATACAGTCGAGTCTCGATAATTCGAAATGGCAAGGGGATCAGGTTTTTTACGAATTAGACGGAAATTCAAATTATCGAGACTCGACTGTAACGATTTTTTTTCAAGGGGATAGATTTTGTTTCGATTTATCGCGATTATCGATTTAGCGGGGTACAAATTATCGAGACTCGACTGTAGTTTATTTTTGATATGCCTGAAAGACTTTTTCTATTCGATTTCTGTTTCAGTTTTATTTTATTTATTTTTTAATTTATATAAAACTTTAACTAAATCAAATAATAATTATATAATATTATATATTTATATAATTAGTTTATTGCAATTTTTATTTTAAAATTGATGTTATTTTTTTACTGCCTCTAAAAATATTTCCTTTGTCAAGCTTAAATAATTTGAAGAACTTTTTGATTTCCTAATTAAATTTACTAAACAAGTAAATTTACTTTACTTGATTTACTAAAAAAAAAATTCTAATTCGAAAAAACCAGCTTAAAAACCTGTTTCGATTCAAAACGTTCCTTAAAATTATTAAAAAAAAAACATTATAACCTGATTTCCCATTTTCAATGGGTTCAGGGTATAACGAAGTATGACGAAGCCATTTTACTGCTAAGGTCTGCTCCGCAGCAATACTGTTTCAATTCCAAACATTCCCTAAAAAGCAAAAAATATTTCATTTTCATTGCATTGCTTTCTCTGAGAAATAATTCTTCTTAGTAATTTAATTTCTATTGCCAATCTGAGTTTCCTCTAGTCTCTAGTAAAGACTGTTTCATATTCAAGCATTCCCTAAAAATAGCTAAAAAGTCATATATAAAACTTAACAAAAATTTGTTTTTCTACCTCAAAATAGTTTATATTTTTAATTCCTTTTTCGTTTTGCTTATGAGCGGTTCTAAGTTTTCTGCTTTACTGTTCCATTTCCAAACATTCCTAAAAGATTGAGCTGAATTTGTATAGTATTTTTGTTATCTTACCAAAAATGAACATTTCACTTTCAGTTTGTTTGTGAGCAGCATTGTTCCATTGAAATACTGTTCCATTTCCACGCATTTCTTGATGAAAAAACTACTATTTTATTGTATTTGTAATTATTTTGCTTTACTCCAAATTTTTCTAGTCATTGTTGTAATTGCTGTTAGGCAGTTGAGTGAGCTTGAGTCCTTAATGAAAGTGTTCCAACTCCAGGCATATCTAAGCAATAAAAGTGTTCCAATTCCAGGCATATCTAAGCAATAAAAGTGTTCCAATTCCAGGCATATCTAAGCTAATATTAAATACCTAGAAAATACTTACATATTTTGAATTCTATTTTTAATAGAAGTGTTCCATTTCCAGGCATGCCTAAAAGACTTAGTAAGCATTGTACTGGCTCTAAGCTTGCTATATTTCAATTGTAATTGAATTTTGTAAAATGGATGTGTTCCATTGCCAGACATTCCCATGTAAAAGTGGCAAAAGTTCGTCCAGTCTTCTAGCTGCTTCAGTTGACTGTGTTTTTTCTTCTTGCGCTGATTCGCCGCTTCTCGATTTGTTGCCTCAGCTAATGATTGTGTATTTTGCATTCGAATTCGCATTCGCATTCGCATTCGAATTCGAATTCGAACTCTGCACACATAAAACTTTTCACACCAAATGCCGCTTGCAATTTTGTTGCAAGTTTATTGAAAAATCGCATTGCAATTATAAATATTTATAAACGCCCACGCACGCAGTCGCAGTCGCCGTTGGAGTCGCTGTTGGAGTCGCTGTTGGAGTCTCGGTTTGTGGGATTGAAAGTGGAACTGGAATCGAGTTGGTTTATCTGCGCTGCTACGTCTTCCCTTTGGCTGCAAAGTTTTCATTTTTTGGTGCGTGTTTTTTGTTTGTGGCGCATGCGCAACGCTCGAGTCGAAATATTATTGTTTTTTTAGTGTATTTTTTTGTTTGGCTTCGAGTGCAACATAGCAAAGTTAAAAACTTCATTGAATATTCGCATAATTGTGAATGGTTTTGAAATAATTTCTTGCTAATGAGCAAATGCAGTTGAAGTGCAAATGCCTGGCTCGTATTGAAAAGGGCGCAACTTTGTATTAAGCTAAATGCCTGGGCAGGTAGGTTGGCCAGTAGGCTGATTAGCTATACATACAGGTATAGGTATAGGTATAGATATACAGGTATACAGATATACAGGTATACAGGTCTACAGGTATTCATATACTTTGACACGCAATTCAAGCTGCGCCCAGCCAGAGAGCACTTATGTGCCTAATGAGTACACGTATTTAATGCGCCAGCTCCGGCTTCGGCTCCATTTCCAGCTTCAGCTCCCGCTCCAGCTCTAGCTCCAGCTCTGGCTCTAGCTTAATATAAATCATTCTCATTAATCAACTGCTTCATGAATAAACATGGATTTGTTGATTAGGCGCATTTGAATTGCCAGTAAAACGTTGACGATTGACGAATTACTCAATGGTAGAGGCTGCGCTTTGTACTTAGATATTTATTAGGGCAGCCAGTGAAACGTTTACGAATGCCATAAAATGACGGCAGATAGAGAGAGGGAGAGACTGGGAGAGAGGGAGAGAGAGAGAGAGAGAGCAAGCTTTAAATCAACAAGACTTAATCACATCTGTTGATCATATACATATGAAATTACTTTGCTGCCAGTAAAACGTTTACGAAGCTGAGCAGAAAAGTGTACAGCGAAGAAGCTGTCAGCTTGCTTAGAGAGTTGTTGCTTGAAAGCTACTTCACTTGTGCAAAGACCGTCTTTTGCTGCCAGTAAAACGTTTACGAAAGCATACAAGTGCCAAGCGCTGTTATTTTTTGACAAGTTGAGAGAGCTTAAAGCTTAAAGCTCTTTGCTTAACATGCAAATGCCTAACGGGCAGATGTGAGCTGCATAGAAAGCATATGCAGCCAGTAAAACGTTTAGGCAGTAGAATGAGAAGAGTAAATGAGTTGAATTATGCTGCTGCTTTGGCTGCCAGCAAAACGTTAGCGAGCCAAAGACAAAGAGCAGCAGACGCGCTTTAAATCAAAACTATTTGCTAGACATTTCGATGGATGGATGTATGCGGGTTGGATAGATATATTGTATATATATAGATATATTTAGATATATATATATATTTAGATATATATATATGTAAAGAAATATACTTTGATTGCATTTGGCACGTATGCGGGCGAATGTTCGTTGTGAGCTTTGGCCAAATCAATATAATCCAGACAGTCAAATAAAACTACATAGACATATTACGCATACGCCGCATGGAGCACAGGATATAAAATAACACACACACACACACGCACACACACACACACACACACACACACACACACACACACACACACACACACACACACACACACACACACACAACATACAGAGGCGAATTAAACAATTTTTAGATTCAGTGTTGGCCATTTGCCTTCCTTTTTCTGTCTGGCATCAGAAAAAACGCACACACATACGCATACTTTATCGGACTATACATATATATATATCTATATATATTTGTGTGTATTTATTTATATATACTCTTAGCCTAGCGTCTATATTTGCATTTGACAAAATAAGTGCAAGCGGCGACTGCGCCAGGATCACGTTAAACTCAAACTCAAACTCAAACTCGAACTCGAACTCGAAAAAAAGAAAGAAGCAAAAAAAAAAAACGAAAAACAGAGTCAGCGTGGGGCATCAAGAACCTGGGCATGTGGCATGTGGCATGTGGCAGCCGCTGCGTGGGGCAGGCAGTCAACGTAATTTGGCGGCGTTTCTTTCTCATTTTTGTTGTGAATTTTGTTTTATTTCATTTGCTCTTCTTCTACTCATTTTCGCAACTCGCACTTCAATTAATCAGACGCTGTCGTTAGGGGTAGTCCCACCGCCGCCGCCGCCGCCGCTGGACTTTCTTTTTGGCTTTTGCTTTTTGGCTTATTTGTGTGTGGTGCGCTGCGCTGCGCCCGCAGCGCGCCGAAAAAGGGTTTCAAATTTATATAAATGCAGAATTTATTTTTTCTTTTATTTTTTGCATTTTATTTTAAGTTTTTTTTACTTTATTTTATTTTATTTTTATTTTTTTTTTTGTTTTTCTTCTATGTTTCTTTCTATTTGCACATTGATGCTATTCCCCTACTGTGTTGCTTGACAATTTGTTGGACTGTTAAGCGCTTAGCTTTAGCTGTGCGTAACTGTACGCATTACAGAAACTGCCATAGTTATTGGGTGTAGCTTAGATATACATATATATATATGTATATAGATATAAGACTAAAACTCTATTTCGTAATACTTGATCTAAACTTTAGTATAGCATTTAGCATTTACTTTAGTAATTAACTAAACTTTGCTAAGTTTGTTTAGCAAAAAACTGAAGTCGAGCTCAATATATTCTTTGTAAACCCCAAAATATTCTTAGCTAACCTCAAGGAACTCAGACTCTATGGGAGTTTCAAAGCTCAAATTTGGCAGGTGCTTGCTTGAGTCGAACACAATTCAATTTTTGTATACATTTTTATACAAAACAGTATTTATTTAGTATTTAAATACTGATATATGTAGGTATTAGTGTAAAAAATACTTCATGAGCTTTTGATATTGTTGCTCTAAGCAGAACCTAATGAAAATGGGAACTGTAACAGGCAGCAGTAGGCCTGGCCTAGCCTACAGAGCATATACATGCATGCATATATAATAGGGCCATGGGCTACGTCCACTTAGCCCTGTCTAACTGTACTTTGCTAGAGCTTATTGATCTTGAGATCTCAGAGACTTGACTTACATGACTCGATTTATTGACATCCGCTTGACTTATATGACTCGATAGATCAGCTTTCATCTATATAATTCGTAGATCAAGTTGATTTCTATCAAAATAATCGATAACTGTTATCGATATGTTCTTGAGATCTCAGAGACTTGACTTACATGACTCGATTTATTGACATCCGCTTGACTTATATGACTCGATAGATCAGCTTTCATTTATATAATTCGTAGATCAAGTTGATTTCTATCAAAATAATCGATAATTGTTATCGATATGTGTGCAATGGAAATCGAGAAAAAACTGTTGCTAGAACTGAAGAAATGTGGTAAATGCCCCAGAGATACCTGTGCCTTTTGCATTTGTTTATACTCTCATACAGCTTAGCTTCTTTGTACTATTTAGGGTATCTGCTAGTCGTGCATAGCCTGGCTCACTACAGCTTTAATTGTCAGTGGATGTGAGGCAAAAACAAATGTGACACGTGCGCTACAAAACTGGCTCATTCACAGTTTATAATTCAGGATTTCAATTGCTCAAGCGCCCACGTCTTAGAGAAAGATGATATATATAGGTATATATAAGAGAGAGAGAGAGAGAGAGAGAGAGAGAAAGTGTGTGAGAGAGAGAGAGTGATATATGAGAGCAGCTGAGCAGCTGAGCATGCGCATGATCCTCTGATCAATGAACCAGCAGCAGCAAGCGAGGCGGCTGCATTGAGACAAGTGTCAAGTTTATGAGTTGCAGCAGTTGCAGTTGCAAATGCAGATGCAGATGCAGTTGCTACCGGTTTTACGGAACACACACACACACACACACACACACACACACACACACACACACACACACACACACACACACACTTACACAGAGACAGATCAATTATGATATAATTATCTGCACTATTGACAGCGACCCACCAAGCGCCTTCAGCTGCCAAGCAGCACACACAAAGACAGAGAAAGAGAGAGAGAGAGAGAGAGAGAGAGAGAGAGAGAGAGAGAGAGCGCGAAAGAGAGAAGTAGGTAAGCAAGTGAAATGCGCATGCGCACAAGTGTTGCTTGTCATTATGTTAATTGCATTTAAGCGCCAAGCGCATTGCACAAGGCTGCGGCTGTGGCTGTGGCTGCGGCAAGCGGGGCAAGGCAGCGTGTGGCAGAGACGCAGACTTTTATTATATTAACTTGCTGCTGCATATAATTGATGATGATTAAATCAATGCTACCGCAATGCGCTGCGCAGCGCAGCGCAGGCTGAGAGGCGTGGAGGGGGCTGTGTGTGTGTTGCACATGTGAAGGCAGCATTGAAATTGAAGCGTGCTGCAATTCTTGTGGATGCTGCAAATGTTGCTCCCTTTTCAGTTCGACTTCTTCTTTTTCTCTCGTTTTTTTTTTTTTTTTGCATTCCGCTTTGCCCCATCTGTTTGGCCCATTCGCAGTTTCAGGTTTCAAGCGAGGGGCAAGCTGCCCTTTTAGTTGTGCGCGCTGCCTGCACATCTGCTCCCGGCTTAATCTTTGATTATGCAACTCGGGCTGTGGCACTGCCACTGCCACTGGCACTGGCACTCGCATGCACCTTGCTCTCGCCCAGCCTGACGCATTGTCCAACCATCAATTCCAGCATTTATTTCGCATTTAATTAAAATTGAAATCGAACTGAACACAAAATAATGACAACTTCTACAAACGAACTTCGTATCATTTACCTTGCATAATTAAGTCATCTAATCAGCTCAGCTCGCGCTTATAATTGATAAAATATCATTTCTTTACAGTATTTTAGTTTTTTCCATTTTCTTTCTAATTAAAATGGAAAACTTTGGCTATCAAATGTTGAAGTTGCGCTGACGTAAAATTGCTTTTTATTTTAGTTTATGGTTTTGAATGGAATTCTAATGAGGTTGGCTTTGAGTTTCGATGTCTGTGTGATTTATCAAGTTAAAGTTTTTTTATAGAGATTTTTAGTTATTATTCAAAGTCGGTAGTGCCAAACTAGGAGATCCCCTGAACCCCGTCCGATCTGCGTTTTAAAATATACTCAATTATTTATTTATTAAAGCAAAATTAAAGCTTGAAAAATTAAATGATAAAAAAAAAAAATCCAAAAAATGTTGTTTAGCTGGTATTCAAAATATAACAAAAACCAAAATTTTATAAATCTTAAATGAATCTAAATCCAAAATTAAGAGACTCTAGCTTCAAAGATGTACGAGATATAATTAAATAACTTGATTTCTATAAGGTTTTTAATCGATAACAATAAAACGGGATAAGTTATCGATTTTTTTAAACAAACTTCATATTTTCGTGCTATTTATGGATCCACAGAAAAAATATCAAGTCTCTAGCTCTTATAGGTTCTGAGATCGACGCGTTCATACATACGGACAGACGGACAGACAGACAGACAGACAGACAGACAGACAGACAGACAGACAGACGGATAGGGCTATATCGACTCAGCTTGTCGAGCTGATCAAGAATATATATACTTTATAGACCCATCATAAAGTATATATATTCTTGATCAGCTCGACAAGCTGAGTCACGCCACCTTCTGCCTGTTACATACATTATCACAAAAGCATTATACCCTGATTTCCCATTTTCAATGGGTTCAGGGTATAACAAAAAGTATTCAAACAATTACTTATAATCTATAATAGTATCTACATGCAAAGTACGGCCAAGTTAGCACTTGTTTCTCAGGATCTTTGTAAAATATTATAAGAAAATTTAGTACCCAGCTTTCTTACCATCTTTTACTAAGCATTTAAAGAATTTCTTAAAGTTTAGTATTTCTAGAAATTTTAAATACATTTTGAATAGATATATGAAGTATAGTCACTCAGCAACTTTATAAGAAATTTAAGATTTTTATATAGATTTCTAAGGCTTTTTTACTGACAATTCAAAGAATTTGCTATAGTCCACTATCTCAGGCAAAGTATAGATAAGTTCAGCATAGTATCTCAGGATCTTTGTCTATCTATTATATGGAAATGATCATCTTTTACTCACAATTCAAAGCTCAGGTTTTTTGTAATGTATTATATAGAAATTATCATCTTTTACTCATAATTCCAACAATTCCTTATAGCTAACACAATTTTCAATTGCAATCTGGATATCTAGTCCAACTTCTCACTTTTCCATACAATTGATAAGCTATTCAGAATCTTTAAAAACTCAGTTTTAAATGCAATTACATTTCTGACTGAGTGTTGAGATCTAAGAACCAAACTCTGAGAGTCGCTTCAGGCTGCGCCTCTATATAGTTAGTGTACAATGTCAAAAGCCTATCCTTATTCAAACTGAGCAAAGTTTGTCAAAGTTAAATTAACTAAAACAGGTTCGATTCTATTTACATGCCATTAATTTTGGGCTGCTTTTTTTTTTTGTTTTGTTGATGCAGGTGGCAATGGAAATTTGTCGAAAATATAAATTGCAATTTCACTTTTAATTTGGGCAGGGCGAGAGAGATGGGCAAAGAGAGATAGAGAGAGAGGGAGAGAGAGAGGGGTCCTTGTCGCGTCCTGCGTTCCATCATTATCATTGTCTTGCTGTTGTTGGTTTTTGTTGCTGTTGCTGTCTGCTTTGTTGTTGTTGTTGTTGTCTGACTACGCTTTACGCTCTAAATACGCCAAAGATAATCAACGAAAACAAACAGCGGCTACGATGGCGACAGGGTCAGGTGTATAAAATGAATTTTTACCAGCGAAATACAGAAAAATTGCGAGAGGGCGCAAAACAAGACCAGGCCCAAGCCCAGACCCTGGCCAAGAGATGCACAAACATATATACTTGATATATTTATATATATGTATGTGTGTGTGTGTGTGTGTGTGTGTGTGTGTAGGCAATGGCTCGTTGCCTCTGGACGCGACTGGGGTTGCTGCTTAGGGCTTTTATAGGGGCTTAATAGGGTAAACCCTGGGCACCGCGCGCTGCCCTGCCCTGCCCTGCCCCTATTCATGTGCAACGAGGGTTGCGCACACGCGGCCGCCAGTTAAAAACTTGCAACGATCGCTAGCTATATACAGATATATATATAAAGACACACTATATATATATATATATGTATGTGTGTGTGTTTGTGTGCGTGTAGCTTGCAATTTGGCCAAAATATGAAATAATATCAGAGTACTATCTGACTGCGGCAGGCAAGAGAGACAGGCCAGACAAACAGACAGACAGACAGATAGACAGTCAGACAGTTAGACAGACTTGTAGATACTGTGCCTAGACAGTCGGAGACACGCACAGACACACGACGCTGGGCGTTGCAAGTGTGTGAGGCAGGCAGCCAGCCAAGCGGGCAGGCGAGCGAGCAGCCAACATGTTGCAATGCTGCTGTTGTAAGCGTGGCAACAATAGTTGCTGCTGCCACAATGGCCAGCAGCGAGGATGAGTAGGAGTTGCACGTGGGCCAAGCGTCTGTTTGCTGTGGAGGCAGCGCAGAGGGCCAGAGGGTCGGGGCGAGGCGGCATCTAAGTAGTAGTGGGGGTAATGGCTAACAATAATACAAAATGACAATGGCAACGACAACAGGCAGAGTGACAAATATGTCAGGCTATAACAATGACAGCAGCAACAACAACAGCAACAGCAGCAGCAGGCAGCAACAGTTGCGCGAAGATCGTCAGGTGCGCGAACAAATATCAAAGAAATATTTAAGCGACTTAAACTACGGAAAAGAATTCATTTGACTAAAGTTTTTTAACCACCAAGCAAATTATTATTGAAAAGTTTATTTAGTTGCTTTGCAAACAAAACTGAAATAACAAAAAGTTTAATCTATATTTTATCTATATATATATATATATATATATATATATATAAAGGGTACACTAAAGGGTATTTCCTAGTTGACATTATTGCTCTCATTAGTCAGGCTGAAATTTAAGGAAAAGTCCTTCACATAAACTGAAAACAAAACAGAAAACAAAAGCTTTTTATCGCCACAGATTTTTGATTGCTTTTTAGCTTTTTAGCTTTTTTTTTCAATTTGGTTTTTAGATATTTTCGGCTAGTTTGGCAGCTGATTTTTTACTGCTGCTCTTTAAAGCTGGCGCGGCTAAGTCCGTAAACCCCACAGATTTGGCTACACTCACTCAGCGCCCCCCTCTGCCCCTGCCACGCCCACTCAGTTGCGTGTGTGTATGCAGCTCGTTGCAACGCTTCACAGCTTGGAGAAGTGAAACTCAGCAAATGAGGGTAAAAGCAAGAAACAAGCCAAAAAAAAAACAAAAAAAATGAAAAAACGAGAAGAGAAATGGGCAAAAAAGTAAAAAATAAAAATAAAAATAAAATAAATAATGTCGTGCCCCTTTGCTAGAACGAAACGCTAATGCAAATACAACCCTGCGGCATTGGCAAAAGCTTATTGCCAAAAACAGTCGAAAAACAGTGAAAGAAACGGTAGAAGAAGAAGAAGAATGTGGCGCGGGACTCAAGTGGCAGGCAGGCAAACAGAGTGCAGCGCGCAGGGGGCAGGGGGCAGGGGCAGGGGCAGGGGCAGGGGCAGGGGCAAGGCGACGAATTATATTGCATAAAATAAAATAAAACGAAGATGCCGACAGCCAAAAAAAAAGAAAAAGAAAGACGAAAAAAACAGAGTACCAAAAAAAAAAGAAGAAGAAAAAGAAAAAAAAAACAAAGAAAGCGGCAAATGCAACGCTGATGAGTGGCTTTAAAATTCCACGCGGGAAACGCCGGCGCGCAGCATATTTTAACCACCAGCAGCAGTAGCCGTGGCGGTGGCAGTGGCAGTGGCACTGACAGGGCGGGGGGAGCTGTGGGGTGCAGCATGAGAATATCAACACCATTCGACCCGTTGAAACTTTTGTTTTGTCCCAATTTTTCGTGTGCAAAAGTTCGTTTATTTTTCGCTTCCTTTTTTTTTCGCATACTTCGCTTCGCTTCTCATGTTTTTTTTTCGGCAATGCATTGCTGCAGCGCTTCCCGACCGACCAACCGACCGACCGACCGACCTGCCTGGCTGTCTGTCCGGGCCCCTACCGCCCGCCCTTTGGCTTTGCCGCTTTGTTCGCAGGAACCCTCGTCGCAATTTTTGCGGTAACTTGGTTAAGCTGCCTCCTGCCACACGGCATATGTAGAGAACTTTACACAAATTTATATATATATATATATATATGTATATACCTATATATATATAGATATACCTATATATATATATGTACATAAATTCGTGTACTCCATGCATTTTTATTAGGTTTCCCCCAACTACACACACACACACACACTCCCCTCGAGTCGCTACATATATGTATCAATGGTAGGGTTAGGTTTAAGGCGTAGGGGGAGGCGTGCGAAGGGGAGGTGAGGGGAGGGGCTCTATTTCGGTGCCTATATCTGCAAAAACAAATGCAAGTTTTTGGCATTCTTGAGCTTAGCACGCCAAGTGGAACCAAAACATGTGCAAAGTCGCAAGAAAAGCAAAACTGGACACCAAATTAAAGCAGAAGAAGAAGAAGACGAAGAAGAAGCTTCCAGCTGACATGCAACGAATTTTCAATGCTCTGCAACTGCAACGAAAAGATTTTAGGCGCATTCAACTTTCACTTGAATGAAATTCTAGTGGAAATCTTCTTCAGATTTGACTTATACTTATACTTGTACTTGTACTTGTACTTATACTTATACTTGTACTTATACTTATACTTATACTTATACTTATACTTATACTTGTACTTATACTTATACTTATACTTATACTTATACTTATACTTATACTTATACTTATACTTATACTTGTACTTATACTTATACTTATACTTATACTTATACTTATACTTATACTTATACTTATACTTATACTTATACTTATACTTATGCTTATACTTATACTTGTACTTATACTTATACTTATACTTATACTTATACTTATGCTTATACTTATACTTATACTTATACTTATACTTATACTTATACTTATACTTATACTTATACTTGTACTTATACTTATACTTATACTTATACTTATACTTATACTTATACTTATACTTATACTTATACTTATACTTATACTTATGCTTATACTTATACTTATACTTATACTTATACTTATACTTATGCTTATACTTATACTTATACTTATACTTATACTTATACTTATACTTATACTTATACTTATACTTATACTTATACTTATACTTATACTTATACTTATACTTATACTTATACTTATACTTGTACTTATACTTATACTTATACTTATACTTATACTTATACTTATACTTGTACTTATACTTATACTTATACTTATACTTATACTTATACTTATACTTATACTTATACTTATGCTTATACTTATACTTGTACTTATACTTATACTTATACTTATACTTATACTTATGCTTATACTTATACTTATACTTATACTTATACTTATACTTATACTTATACTTATACTTATACTTATACTTATACTTATGCTTATACTTATACTTATACTTATACTTATACTTATACTTATACTTATACTTATACTTATACTTATACTTATACTTATACTTATACTTATACTTATACTTATACTTATGCTTATACTTATACTTATACTTATACTTATGCTTATACTTATACTTATACTTATACTTATACTTATACTTATACTTATGCTTATACTTATACTTATACTTATACTTATACTTATACTTATACTTATACTTATACTTATACTTATACTTATACTTATACTTATACTTATACTTATACTTATACTTATACTTATACTTGTACTTATACTTATACTTATACTTATACTTATACTTATACTTATACTTATACTTATACTTATACTTATGCTTATACTTATACTTGTACTTATACTTATACTTATACTTATACTTATACTTATACTTATACTTATACTTATACTTATACTTATACTTATACTTATACTTATACTTATACTTATACTTATACTAATACTTATACATGTACTTATACTTATACTTATACTTATACTTATACTTATACTTGTACTTATACTTATACTTATACTTATACTTATACTTATACTTATACTTGTACTTATACTTATACTTATACTTATACTTATACTTATACTTATACTTATACTTATACTTATGCTTATACTTATACTTATACTTATACTTATACTTATACTTATACTTATACTTATACTTATACTTATACTTATACTTATACTTATACTTATACTTATACTTATACTTATACTTATACTTATACTTATACTTATACTTATACTTATACTCATACTCATACTTATACTTATACTTATACTTATACTTATACTTATACTTATACTTATACTTATACTCATACTTATACATGTACTTATACTTATACTTATACTTATACTTATACTTATACTTGTACTTATACTTATACTTATACTTATACTTATACTTATACTTATACTTGTACTTATACTTATACTTATACTTATACTTATACTTATACTTATACTTATACTTATACTTATACTTATGCTTATACTTCCAATTAGAAAACACTTTTCTATTGCCTTCTCTGCCTGCTTGACTGCCTGGTATTGAGCTTCACTTTTAGGACCTATTTGTCTATGATATATGTATGATTTATGATATATTATCACATCATATGTGATTTATATCTTAAATCATTGAACTATGCCTTAAGTATGCCTTTCCCATCGTACTCAATAAAACTGAAGCATCCAGTCGAAAAGTTGTAAGCGAAGTCATTGCAATTTGTAATTTCTTTAAGCCAAAAATACAATATAATATCATATTTAAAGATAAACATAAATATATATATGTATATTTCAATATTTATATATGTGCATGTGCATAAAAAGAACAGAGTCTGTCTGGCGCTGAGACCCCTTTTATAATATATATATATTTATATGAGAGAGTGAGAGGCAGAGTCGAGTTGAGTTGAGCTTGGTTTGGGGTAACGCTCACTTTCTCTCTCTCTCTCTCTCTCTATAGAGACGCCGGGTGACGTGGCCTGTTTGTAACACATTCCGTACACCGGAATATTGCTAAAAAATAAAAAACAAAAAGAAAATTAAGAAGAAATAAAAAATAAGGGGTTAAACACGAGCCGCGACAGGATAACCGACAATGAGGCGGGCGCGGGACGGTCGCTGGCAGGACTCCCCTCTGACCAGAACTAGCAGGACTCCCTTGCACATAAATATACATGCATACATGTGTGTGTGTGTTGTGTGTATGTGTGTGTGTGTGTGTGTGTGTGTGCTGTGCCTGTATTTTTCGGTAATTTTTGGCAATTCTTCTTCTTATTTTTTGTTGCTGTTTTTTAAGTTTTTTTTTTTGTTTTTTTTTTTTTGGGGTTGGCGACGCTCGATGCAATTGCATGCGCTTGTGTGTGTGAGTGTGTGTGTGTGTGTGTGTGCGTTGTGAAGTGGAACGCGTGTTGACGACCAACAACAACAACAGCAACAACAACAACAACGACCCAAATGCCACTTGTCAAGGCTCGAGGCTCATCAGCAGCGCCGGCGGCAGTTTTTTTTTTGTTTTTGGGCTTTTGCTGTTGTTGTTGCTGTTGTTGCTTTTGGGACATTTATTTGCCGCTGTTGCACGCACTTCCGGCCGCATTTTGAGCTGAGTTTATTAGCCCTGGCGCAGGACAGCAACGGCTGTAGCAGTGACGGCGACTGCGGCTGTTGCTCACAGTTAATGCTGGCCCTGGACGAAAGGTAATGGCCACCTTTAATGCTGGACCCCAGTCATAAGCACACACACACACACACACACACACACACAGAGTTGTCCTGTTTGTCCTTTTTTTATATTTTCGGCGCTTTTTTTCGGGGCGCAGTTTGCTGCACTTGTCGCGAGCCGCGAGCCGCGTGTTGCATCTGCTGTCTGCTGTCCGTTGTCCGTTGTCCGTTGTCTCTCTGTCTCTCTGTCTCTCTGCCTGTTTGTTGTTGTCTTTAGCTGCGAGCTCAATTAGAAATGAAAGCTCTGTCGCTCTGTCGCATTGCCACCATGCACTCCACCATGCACTCTTAGGCCGGCTCACTGTCAAAGGCTACGCAGCTTATCAGGCCAGCGGCGGCGGCTGCTGCTGCTGCTGCTGCTGACAGTCAAGACAAATCGACTTTGACAGGCGGCAGTGCGCCAAAACAACAACAACAACAACGTGAAGCTGATGAGCAGCTGAATGCAGCTTGTGCGTGCAACGCGGCTTTTCATCAGAACAAAAGAGTCAAAGTCTAACAAATGTCAGGCTGCAAGTGCAGCAGCCACACAGCGCGCGAACGCTTGGGGGGGCAAAGCTGAGCCAAAGCAGCATATGATGTGCGTAGGTTGGAGGGGTGCAGAGAGATAGGTAGGTAAGAAGGGGCGATGTGGCGCTAAGGCAACGATCAAAGAGTGAGAGTAGGTAAAACAGCATATTTACTGAATTTACTCTAATAATATTGTAGCCAAGCTTTTTTTTTGTATGTCCAACATGGCTTCCATTTGTAGACAGATTCTATATTCAGCATAAATCTTCAAGAATCTTAAAGACATTGGCTGCTCTTCATATAAATCCATTGAGTTTTGCAGAGCTGCACGTAAAGAATTCCAGCGAGAAGCGCCTCTAGAAACTAAAAGCTTTCAGCTCAGTTTATACTCTAGCCCTAGTTGTGGCACTCGAAGTGTAACCTATTCAAAAGGTCATAAATTTGGTTTATTTATAAGTACAGCATGTGTGAAAATAATCAAAAATTTAAAACCAATTCATATGGACTCGATATGACCAGCTTTTGGCTTGTCTATGGCCCTTAGATGATCAAGCAACGACTTGCAAGCTACTCTAGCCCTAGTTTTTTTTGTATATGTGATCAGTAATTGTGGTAAAAGCTTTAGATCATATATGATCACTAATTCAAGCGAAAGCTTTAACTCTTATGAGATTCCCAGTTGCTTTGAAAGCTTCGGGATATACATATATGATTTGCTGTTGCTTTTAAAGTTTTGGATTAGTATAGTATATGATTCCTAAATGTTTTGAAAGCTTCTAGTTTTCAATTTCAATTTTATGAAAGCTTAAATTTTCAATTGCCCTCAGAGTTCTTTACTATCAACTGTCATAGCTTGATCAAAGCAAGCTTGATCAAAGTTGTATTTATTTTTATATATATATATTCTATATATTTAAATTTAACAACTTAGGCAAAGCTTATCCAGCCAAGCTCAAAATTTTGCTGCTTTACTTGAGATGTAGTTAGATTATATATGACATATTCTATAGATAAATATCGAAGTCTATATAAATTGTAATTGTAATATTTTTTGCAAAAGCTGCTTGAGATTTGTAATCCACTCGAGAGCTTTCAAGCTTTAGAGTTTTAGAGCTGCTTTAACACTTGATTAGCTGCGACTCGTGGCAGACACAGTTGCAGTACGCACACACACACACACACACACACACACACAGACACAGGCACACTCATGTCAGCGATGTTGATGGCTGTGCTGTGTTGTCATAGCAGGACTCAGAAGTCAGCATCAACTGCACGTTGTGCGCATTGCCATGCGGACTGCAACGCACTTCGACGACCTTTCATTATCTCTCTGCCTGCCCTCGCCACCACGCCCACTCTCTCTCTCTCTACGCTGTTAACTCCCTTGGGTGCTTTTCTTGAAGTTTATTGTTGTTTGTTGGCTTTGTCAACAGGCAATGTTGTTGCTGTTGCTGTTGCTGTCGCTGTCGCTGTTGTAGTTGTTCTTGTCAGCGTCAGCAACAACTCTTCAATTTCTTTCTTATTTTTTTTTCATAATTCTTTTTTTGTTGTTTTTGTTTTTGTTTTTGTTTTTTGCTTTTTTGCAAATTGCGTGAGCTAGTTGCCGGCAGCGACGTCGACTGCGACGCCAGGATCAAAGGCGCTTTGCGTGCATCTAAGTTTCCTTTCCTTTCTCTCTCCCACTCAGACCTCTTCCCGCCCGCCCGTCCGTGGGTCGAGCGAGAAGTGCGTTTTCGAGTGCACTTCAACAAAAAAAAAAAAAAAAAAAATGAAACGCAATGCAACAAAAGCAAAAGAGAGAAAATACAACAACAAAAAGCGACTATACTTTAGATTCCTCGTCCCACTGTGCAATGCACTCCAGTCCGCCCGCCCGCCTCTGTCTCTTTGCAACGCGTCCCACTGGCTGGGCATTGCCTACTTGTTGGCGCACTAAAATGCGTTTATGCATAATTTTGTAGGGCCTCGCTTTTCTTTTCTCCTCTGTTTTTCCCTTTTTCCCCATTTTCCTTTCTTTTCATATATATATATATAGTGGAGGCCCTTGGCTCGAATGGGCGCGCCTCGACGTGGCTTTCTAATTGCAGTGCCTGCGACAAAGTTTGCGACATAAATTATTATTAATTATTTGAGGCGACCCTCTCTCTCCCTCTCTCTCCCTCTCCCTCTCTCTCTCTCTGTGGGTGTGTGTGTGTGGATGCGTGTGTGCCACATATCGATTGCATTTTGAAAGAAATAAAAAAAAAAACACGCCCAAGTGGCAGCTGACGATGCCGCCAAATGCGTGCTCAAGTGTTTGTGCGAAAGAAGTAGGCGGCATCAAACGCACACACACACACACACACACACCAACACACACACACACACTAACACACACACACACAGCCACACTCTTTCAATTGACAAGTGACAATGCCCCAAGTGGCGCCCTGTTGAGAGCCTACGCAATATGCCATCAAAGGTTTTGCTTCCTTCACTTGGGGTTCAATGCAGGTCATCAGCGAAAGATGCTGTTTAGCTAAATGTCTGCACATAATTTATATGGATTTCTATGCAATTTTTCGAATTTAGTGTTGGAAAACTATTTAAATGTTAGCTTAACATATGTATTATTGCTCATACGTGCAGTTGAAGGGAAGTCTACTAACTAATTCTATTATGTAACTCGAGTAACCAGAGGTTTACAGCTACATATCTTAAGTTTCAGTGTTGGAAAACTACTGAATTGAAGCTTTCAAGTATTGTGAAGATCTTAAGTCAATTGCATTAGGTAAACTAATGTTCTCTTAAGTCTAGTATACAAAGTTTTGATAAAAAAATACTTATTTCTGAAATTTCAGTGTTGGAAAACTATGCAATTGTTAGTTTCAAGTATTGTGTAGATCACAATATGTTTTTAATAAGACAAACTAATATGCTGTTAAGTCTAGTTACCAGAGCTCTGGCTACAAAGTCTTATCTCTGAAATACCAGTGTTGGTGAACTATTTAGCTTAAGCTTTTAGTATTGTTAAACCCATAAATCAATTGCATTATGCGTATTTAATAATGACATATTCCTAAAACATACCTTACACAGTTCAAACATATATGACAAATACTTAAGCTTTGAGTTCTAGTGTTGGTAAACTATGAATTATGTTTATCATCAAATATTCTACATAATTTTTAAGAGGAATACACTTTTAGCTATATGCAAACAGTTACTTCGACTCCAAGGCTACATTTCATGGAAAATATCGTTGCTCCAGTGTTGGTAAACTATATTATAAATGCCTTAACTGAAATTATACCAAATACTTTTATAGAAAGTTGTTACACACTTTAACTAGAACTACATATATGAACTGCCATACACTGGAGCAACAGTGTTGGTAAACATTGTTGTGTATGTGCGGCACAGGTTGTTAAAACGACTATGTTCACATACGCACACAATGTAGTTAGAAAAACAGTTCGTCGCATCAACTAAACCTAGCACTTGCCTTTGAGTGTTGGAAAACAATGTTGTGGTTGACTTGATGAATACTTTTATGACAAATTCCAGTTCGACTGTCAACAGTCAATTGTCTCTGTGTGTGTGTGGAAGAGACTGCTCGATTTGCTCACTGGGCAAAAGACAGACAGAGAGACAGACACAGAGACAGTTGCTGGTTGGTTCCTTGCATTCTGTTTCCCCCTTTCGCGGGTTCACTTTTTTTTAGCGCGTCTGCAATATTTGCATAAATTATTGTACAACAAACAATAATTTTTTTTTGTTTTTTTTTTTGATATGCTGCCTTCCCCTGGCTGCCTGTTTGCCTCCCGCGCCACGCAGCGCTTGCATTTTATTTTCCAGAAAATGACGTTGTGAAAAATGCAACAATAATTTTTCGTTCTTGTTATTGTTGCTGCACAGCGTATCAGTGACGGAATTCCTGGAAGAACACATAGGCAGAAAATACACAAAAAAATACAAAATAAATAAATAAAAATAAACGAAATTGTTAAAAGTAATGCGAAAACAACAAGAACTGCAACTAGAAGAAGCAACAACAACAATGAGCTGGCAACATTGTTGTCGTCGCTCTCTCAAAAGTCAACGTCAGCGGCGAAAGAATATGAAACGAAGTCGCGAGTCTCGAGTCCAGAGCTCAGGCCTTGGCCATAGCAGAGACCCAAGCGAAATGCCCGCGCAATGTCAGCAATTCAGGGCGGTCTTATTATTAATTAACTATAAACAAATATTGTCGAAGTGCGACCAAGCATGCGGCATGTGCAACACTGCCACATGCAACTGTTGACAGTTGTGCAACACTGTTGCAATAGTTGATATGTTCATGTATATCAACATGAGCAACTAAAGTGAAGCTGGCCCAAAAAATATATATATGGATGTTGTGCAACACTGTTCATTGAAAATATGTATGTATATTTATAGTGCTTGAGAAAAGTATGTGCATATTATGTAGATAACTCAATTTGTTGTGCAACACTGTTGCTAAGAACAGACTGCACTGTGTAAGGAAAAGGAGAAAGAAGAAACTGCAATTATATATATATAATTTCTATAATTTCTGAGTTCCTTGGGTTCATGCTATGAGTTTTTGATATATGGCTTAAAATTGTGGCATACTTAAAGGATTTTCACATGCAAATTAGTTTGCTCTGACTGCTCAGATACTTGACTCGACAAATGTATATAGAAATATATATCTCATATATATCTCATATATATACAAATATTTCTTTGGCTTATGTCATTAAATCAACTGACGCGAGATGCCATTGCAATGTGTCTGTGTCTGTGTCTGTATGTGTGTGGCTTTGCAGCTATCTCATATGCAAACTGCAATTCCGTGACATGTGCCCTGTTACTCGAGCTTCGCAAACGGCATTTGTTGTTTTTTAGTTTCTTTGCATATTCAGGCAGAGTTCTAAAATTTCATAAATTCAACGAATTTGTCGCGCAGCCGTCAACGCTCGACTGAGAAATTCCGCAGTTTCTAATAAACGCCAAGACAGGCAGTTTCTCTTGTTGTTTCTCTTGAAACTGAAGAGGAAGACTATGGCTATATAGAATGTTGCTTGCTACACATGGAAAGCGATCGAGCACAGTTGCTGCTAAAAGTTCCACAACCCAATTGAATGCAGATGATGATGATGATGATGTTGTTCATGATAATTGCATAAATTTATTGTCAACAGTAGCTGCAGTGGCAGTGGCAGTGGCAGTAACAGTGGGCAGCGGCAGCGGCAGCAACTGTCACGCATGCCACAACACGAAAAAGTGGAAGAGGTAGAGCAAGAAGCAGAACTCACTGAATGTCCTTGCCAACCACTTTAGCTGCTTATCATAACTGGGCAGGGAGCGACACAATCGATAAGCAGAAACAAGATAAAGAAATAAATGAGAAATATATATATATATATATATATCTATGTGTGTGTGTACAAAAAGAAAACGAAATTAAAACGCAAGGCGACGTCGCATTGTCAAGAATAAAACAAATTTTTATGTGCAACATACACAGAGACGTTGCTGCCCCATTTCAAGTTGCAACATTTCACCTGCGACTTGTCGGAGGGGTCGTCTGTCTGCTAGCATTAAAAAATATGTCGATGCCGTGCTCTAGCTGTGTGTGTGCAATGGCTGCAACTTCAACTGTTGATGCAACGAACACACACACACACACACACACACACACACACACATCAAACAGCTGTGCAGACATTTTAAGCAGCTAGTCATCAGGCTGTCGTCGTCGTCGTCGTTGTCGTTGTTGTCGCGGGTTTGAGCCTTCGTCTGAGTCGCCTTCCACGCTGTGGAAGCTCTGGCAAGTGGAGCTGTTGGTTAGGGCAGGGTAGTGAGGGGTGTGCTTCGTTTCGCTTATTGTAAGGTGCCACAACAGACAGCGTCTAGTCATAGACATATTCTGTGCGCCGTGTTTGGTATTTACCAAACAACCTTTGTCTGCGACCCCGCCCCCTTCACTCCACTTCACACACAACTCCCTCATTGCACTTGTCTTGACTGTCTGGCATTGGTTTAGCTGCACACACCCCCATCCCCTGCCTACTCCACTGTCTGCCACCGTCTGTCTGTCCAACTGTCTGCCTAACTGGCATTTAGCCTGACTGGCCTCTGGCTTGCCAGTCGTTTCACTCGCCTCGGACTGTGGCAAGCTTTTATAAACTGTCTCTGCAATACAAATACTTTTTCATTTGCAATCAGAGTTTACAGTGCTTAGCATAACGTTGCTTAACAGTGCCTTAACATGCTGTTAACATCTGTTAGCACTGTCTCTGACTTTTCAAATTGATTAAGCAGTATGTGCTCTTTTTATTCTTTCTGCTCATAAATAATATTCTTATTAATTTGGTAGACGTGTTTTTCCCTTCCTTTTTCGCAGACATGTTTAAATCGCATTTTTATGTTGCAGTTAAATTCGTGACTTAACTTATTTTATTGCTTTTACTTTTTTTAAAGCTGGTCTTATCTGACCTCTGTCTTGAAGACGAGTTATGTTTTCTATTCGAAAATCACGCATATTTAGCTAGGATCAGCTAGGTGACAGCTGTAGACCTGTTGCTAAGCTTCATTGTAAGCCATTTTGTAAAGTTCATTGTAAACCACATTGTTAACCAATTTGTATATCTCTCATTAAGGTTTCATTGCAAAACTTGTTGTAAGTCTAGGGCTTAGCCTTCAAGCTACTTGAACTGACTGTAATTTTGTGTCTTATTGAAACTTGATTGTAAACATCATTGTATGTCAACTTGCTAGTCTCTTATGAAATCCTTATTGGATATCCTTAAATTTTATCTTATCTTATTAAAGCTTAGCTTTCAAGCTGATAGACTTCATTGTAAGCCTCTTTGTAAAGCACATTGTAAACCACTTTGTAAAGCACTCTTGTCAGTCATATGATTAAGCTAACAGTTGCAAAGCTTAGCTACAAGCTGCGTAGCTTCATTGTAAAGCTCATTGTAAGTCTTATTGTAAACCTCATTGTAAAGCTCATTGTAAGCCCATTTGTAAGTAACTTATGTTAGCCATATTGTAAGTAAAACTTACTGCTGTGAAGCTTAGCCTTTAAACCGTCAAACCCCATGGTAAAGTACATTATAAGCCGGTAGCCGGTTCTAGCCATAAACTATTTTCGCTCAATTGTTCATTGAAATAACCAGGGCTTACTCAATTGGCTGGCAGCTGTTAAAGCTACAAGTCAGCTAGCTACTAAGCCTCATTGTAAATCCCTATGCTAATCACTATGTTAGCTAACAAAGCTTCTGCTTGAGCACCATTAATTGCTATAACAATATCGATTAATACAATTATCTAGTTAACAAGCGTTAAATAATGAATACATATACATATATATATATATATATATATATATAGACAAGAATCCAGTAGACAAATCTGCTCGAAATACCCATTAAAAATTTATGTTTATATGCAAATATTCACTTCCTGTTTGAATAATTTTCGCTGTGAATAAATTAAATGTTATGCATAATTTAGCTTAAAGGAAATCTGTTTGCCATGAACTTGAACTTTTGCCACAGACAGACAGACACAGAGAGATAGTGCCAGAGAGGGAGAGAGAGAGAGAGGGAGTGAAAGAGAGAGAGAGAGAGAGAGAGGCAGAACAACCTACTTATGCGGCAAAGTAAAAGTTTTTCAATGCCAGCTCAACTTTTTAGCTGCTGTTGCTTGTTGCTCTCATGATGTTGATAAAGTTGATACGAGATGCTGCCAGCTGATTAAAATATGTATATAAATATATATATATATAGAACATATATATAGTATATATATATGTATATATATATCAGCAGAGCAAGTGAAGTTTAAGACAAAATGACGTCATGCGGCATAAAAGTTGGCAAAAATTTGGACTATGTATACATGTGTGTGTGTGTGTGTGTGTGTGTGTGTGTGTGTGAGCTCATAATTCAACAGTTGACATTGTCGCTGTGACTTTTCAGCGTCATAATTAAGCGTGCCACATGTTGCACCAACAGCAACAACAACAACAACAACAACAGCAGCAAATGCTGCAAAACTTTTCATGCATAAGCTTTATGTGTGTTGCTCTCTCTCTCTCTCTCTCACTCTCTCTCTCTGTCTGTACATGTGTCTATGTGTGTGCATGTGTGTGCCTGTCTGACTGCACTTGTATCGCAGGGCACTTGAAGCAGCCGCAGACATTTGCCAGACTTTTTGAGACAGCGTCAGACAACGGCAACAACAACAAACAACAAACAAACAAGCAAACAACAAACAAACAAACAACAACAACAACAATAGTCTTTTGTTGTTCTACAACAACAACAACAACAACAAGAAATTTACGCTAGGTAATTAAAATAGTGAAAGTTTTAAGTCAAATTGTTGGCTGCAGTTTTTAGCCAACCAACCCAGCCACCCACCTCATTTCGTTTTCACACTTCCTCTCTCCCTCACTCGCTCTCTCTCGCTCTCTCTCTCTCACTATCTCTGGCATTTGCCATAGCCTACATTTAAGCTTTTCCGCCGTGTTGTTTGCTGTTTGTGTACTTTTGCCAAAGTTTGCCATTGTTTTCTTAAAGTTCTTGACTCCAATGAGTTAATGAGCTTTCCAGCAAAGTGTGACCGTATTTTATATAGGCAACAAAGTTGAAAACACAAAAGAAAAAAATTAAATAAAATGGCCTTAACTGTGTCATGACAAAATGTTTAAAGATCACAACTTAATATTGAGCTAGAAACATTTAGAATTGAATTAAAAATGTAAATATCAAATTTAAAAAATATATTGAACTTGAAGTAGGAGCTGGGAGCTTACGTGCTTGAGCTTAAGAATTATTGAGCTTAAAGGTTTTAAGAAGTATTGAAGAATAGCATCTGATATGATGGACTGTAAGAACAGCTGAGCAATATGAATGCTTGATACTTTAGTGTTGAGTAAAAGTTAGTAAAGCTTCGCCCAAGACACATTGACTAATCAACTCATCTCTCTCTTTCTTTTTCTCTTTAGCATATTCTTCAAAATTCTAAATTTCAACGAAGAAGAAAGCGTGTAAAACTTAAAGAAAATCACAATCGAAATCTCGGCGAATCGATAAGCGACTCAGCAATAAAACGTTTATCGATAACAGCAGCAACAACAACAACAACAACAACAACAACAACAAGTATCACACGCTACAACTCTGGCAGCGCTCTTCGGCTATTGACAAAAATAAAGAACACACACATTCTCACACACCCACACACCCATACACTCACACACACACACACACATGCACTCTCTCTGAAAAGCAAACTTGACGAAATATTTGCAACCAACTGGACCAATTACATTTTTATCGATAAATAAATAATAAAAACAACCAAAATATATATGAAAAGCGATCGACAAGCAAGAGGAAGAAGAAGCACTTAAACAAAACAACAACAAAAATGATTACAAATTGAACAATTTCTTTGGGCAACAAATCTTTCGAGCTCGAAACTTGGCACAAACAAAAATAAGCAAAAAATAACAAAAAAAAAAAAAAAACAAAAAAAAAAGGCAAAAACATTTCGAAAGCGATTCATTTTCGGACAGTGTTGTACAACGTGCTACGCAACAGTTTTCGGTGTGCAAAAATAACAAAAAAAAAATCTAAGTGAAAAAGAAAAAGATAAATCAAGCTAAAGCTAAATCAAACCAAAAGCGACATTAAACAACAACAACAACAACAACTGCAGCAAGAACAACAAGAGCAAACGCAACAACAACAACAACAGCAACAAGGACAACGGCCCAAGAACAACAACAACAACAACAAAAAACAAAAATCAATTGAAAATTGAAACTTATGGATTGCTGGACGGGTAACGCCCGACTGGCGAGTGTTTTAGTTTAAGGTAAGTTCCAGTAACTAATTATTTTTTAAATTCTTAGCAACATAAAATGATATCTATACATAGTAAACTGAAACAATCTAAAGTTTTGCATAGCTGACAGAAATCTTTGCTCGTATTAAACATAAGTTGCAAAATTTCTATGACAATTTGACATTGGTCAGTTGTAGCAAACTCTCGAAAGATAAACCAAACTATTGTATAATATTGTACAATATTTTATTACTTTATATATATATAAATATTCTTATAATATCTATATATTATTGGATAATATTATATACAAATATTCTGTAGTGGGTCATGAAAAACAACTTATACCCAAGCAGAAGAAAACACAATCTTCAAGATAGCAGATAGAAAGATTAATTGAAAACTCAATCTCAGATTGATTGAAAACTCAATCTCAGATTGATTGAAAACTTAATCTCAGATTGATTGAAAATTCAATCTCAGATTGATTGAAAACTCAATCTCAATCAATCTTTCTATCTTCTATCAAGCTCAAAACTTCAAAGAAGCCCAATAGTCTCCTATACCCAGCTTTCACTGATCCTAGGATGAGCTTTGAAAAAAGCTGAAAGCTTCAAAGAAGCCCTATAGTATCTAAAGATAGAAAGATTGATTGAGATTGAGTTTTCTTCAATCAATCAATCAATCTTTCTATTTTCTATCTTGCAGATTTAGTTTTCTTCCTCTTGGTTATAAATACTATTGGGCTTCTTTGAAGCTTTGAGCTTTTGCCAAAGCCCGGCCTAGTAACATCTCTTGTTGTCGTGTTTTACAGCTCGTTTTCTTTTCTTTTTTGGTATTTTTAAAGAAATTCCATTTTGAAAGGTTCCAACTCCAAGCCGCTATCTCAGCTCGGTTGTAGAGTCACTCATAGCGATGCTCATGGTTGTCTTTGTATAGCAGTCTATCGTGGTTCGTGGTCAGTCTCAGATATCACAGTACTAAGTTCAATCTTACTATTCTTCAATCTTCTATGCGCTGCAGACATAAGTTCACAATTGGGCGGTTGCAGAGTCGCAAGCCAGTGGGTTTCATCGTGTGACAAGGATTGCTACTGGAACTTCCCAGCTGAGCAACATCAAGTAGCGTTGCCTTGTTTGCGTAGCCCTCTGCTCATTATTCTTATTATTATTAATCTGTTCATTAGCGCTGATATTATTCCTAACAATATTACTCTCATTAGTTTGAGTATCAGTTCTATTACAATTTAATATTATTAATCATCATTATCATTATCATTATTGTGATTTATCATTAAATATTTTAACAAATTTGCAGCTTTTTGCGCAAACCAACGAAAATTTATCAAAACTCCAAATCCAATCAAAGATTTTTTGTTTGAAAGTCTAGGTGGAATAACAATACAAATGCAGGGGCGTTAGATGAATGCACAGCAAACGGGGCGTGGCAGCTATTTTTTTTTTCTTTTAGTGGTTTTAGCTGTCAATCAAAAAGCGTTCGAGCTACAACTGAAGCTGCGTGTGCGGGTGTGAGAGTGTGCGAGTGTGAGTGTGTGCGAGTGTGTGTGTGTGTGTGTTGGTTAATTTTTGACTGCTGCAATTAACGCATACACACACACATGCACATGCACACACACACACACACACACACACACACACACATACACACACACTTGCCTTTTGGCTAATTGAAGCAATTTTTGCAATTGCGCAAAATAAAAAAAATACAACAAAAAAAATGACAATTAAAATTGAAACCTTTGCAGCCAAAGGCAATTGTTGTTTGCACATACAAACACACAGAGACAGACATATATATACATATATATACACATATATAGTTATGTATATATCTACATACATACAACACACATTTGCCTGCTGTTTGCTGCGATCTTTGCATTCACTTCCCATTGTCAAAAGCCAAGCGCAGACGTCGCTCACTTCCGCCCAACAACAACAACACAAACAAACAAACAAACAACAAACAATTGCTGTTCGTCTCGCTCGGCCACGCCCCGCTGCCTGTTAGCCAATCCGTTCCATTACCAAAACGATTCTGGCGCCGACCTTGGCCTTGAGCGCACTTCATTCCATTCATTTATTTATTTCTATATCTTTATTTATTTATCAATATTAAATAAATATATATATATATATATGTTTATATTTATATAATTTCTTGCAATTGGCTTGGCATGCCTTTGGCTTTGGTTCCCAGGCTGCCCAAATGCGTTGGCTCATTAATAAAACGTTAGCACCGTTAAATTGCCTCGCTGCAGAAATTAACGTCTAATTGATGAAATGGCAAAAGTCAAATGGAAACTGTGGAAAACTGTGCAAAGGCGAGGAAAAGCTTAGGCGAGCAACAACAACAACAACAACAACAACAAAAAAAGGTTGTTTTGCTTATTGATTGAAAAGCAAAGGCAATGTGACTGCAATGACTGCAGCTTCCAGCAGCAACAGTTGCTCATGTGCAATTTATGCGGCAGCGTGACAAATCAATTTTGTTTTAGTCATTTTTAGAGAGTTTTGCCAGCAGTTGCGCTGCGTTTGTTTGCCAACAGTAACAACAACAACAACAACAACAACAACAACTGCAGCAGCAGCAGCAGCAGCCGCAGCGGTTGCCAGTTTCGCACGCTCGCAACGGCAAACAGCGCCGTTATCATCAGCATAAATATGTGACATTTGCGAGTAATGGCAAATGACGTTCATATCGAACAACCAAACAACAAACAGCAACAACAATAAACAACATTAACAACACTGGCAAATAGTTTTCATATTACAGTTGCAGTTGCTGTTGCTGTTGCTGTTGCTGTTGCAGTTAAAAGGTTGCAAGTTTGTCGCACCACGAATGCCATAGGCAAATATATCGATAAGTCGATAGTAAGTCGATAACTAGATATCAGGCTCATTTATTCTTTAGATTAAACACCTGTTTTTTAAGCTGTAATGCAAATAAAAAACAAGTAAGAAAACTCTAGTCGGGGGTACCCGACTAGGAGATCCCCTGAACCCCGTCCGATATGCGTTTTTAAATATATTCCGTATCTTGTATACATCACAAACTTATACAAAATTTAATTAAATTGCTAATCTTGCACTTTCACAATCAAATAGCATGTTTTTTTTTTTTAAGAATTTAATATAATTTTTAAAGAGTAATAATAATTTAATTAAAAAAAAAAATATTAAGAAAATACGACATAAAAATATTTGACATCGACTGGGTTTGAACCCAGACCTGCAAGGCACGGCGTGCACAGCTTCTATTAACACCGCCACTGCACTGCTTAGACAAGCAGTAGCAAATTTGAAACTAAAGGCAGTTTAGAATTATAACAAAATTCACGCAGTCAGCTGTTATTGTTGTGATTCTTAGAACAGACAAGAATGCTCGCATTCGAATGTCTCAATGTATGTGTGCACATGTATAGAAAAACATGAAAACAGGGGTGGGTTTCTGGTCACATGTTGCAATTGACAAAACGTTTTGTTTAATTACTTTTGTGATACTTAATGGATTTCAATGAAATTTTCAGCATATGATCTACATATAATATTGAATATCTTGCAGTTGTATAAAATTGCAAACTCATTCACATATTGGCTATATTTGCAATTAACCTTCAATTTGAAAATTTTTGAAAAATTTTAAACCAATATCCAAAATCTAACAAAAACCGAAATTGTATAAAATATAAATGAAACTAAATGCAAAATTTGGAGACTCTAGCTTCAAACATGTACGAGATATAATTTATTAACTTCATTTCGATAAGGTTTTTAATCGATAACAAAAGAACGGGAAAAGTTATCGATTTTTTAAAACAAACTCGATATGCGCGTGATATACAGGGACTTCCAAAAAAAATTTCAAGTCTCTAGCTCTTATAGGTTCTGAAATCGACGCGTTCACACATACGGACGGACGGACAGACGGACAGACGGACAGACGGACAGACGGACAGACGGACATGGCTATATCGACTCAGCTCATCGTCCTGATTAAGAATATATATACTTTATGGGGTCTGCCACGCCTCCTTCTGCCTGTTACATACATTTGACATTTTAACAAAACCATTATACCCTGAATTCCCATTTTCAATGGGTTCAGGGTATAACAAGTAAGAGTGCTCTAGTCGAGACTGCTCGACTAAGAGATACCCTGAACCCTGCGAAGATGCGATATTCAAATCATTTTACGCTTCTTTTATATAATATATACATATACACAAACAACACATACACACACACACACATGCACACGCACGCACAAGCACTTTCTCTGCTACTGCGCAGTTTACGCAGCGACTGCGCGCGGGCAGCGCTTGGGCTGCAGTATGGGCTATATTTTGGAAACTTATTTGTTGAATAGGTTTGCTTCTAGATGGACTTTCGTAACCAAACTTCTAAGGCGTACTAATGACATTCATATGTATGTATTTGCCAAAGCACAAATCTCTAGTATTTGAAATACGTTTTTTTTCAAATTTTGGGGTAAGGGGGCGTGGTATCCAAAATCCAAAAATTGCAAAATGTTTGTATTCATTACACGGATATACACAGTAAATCTGAAATCTATAGCTATAACGGTATTCAAAAACGAAGAAAAGTTCTCGATTTTTATCGATAATAAGAAAACGGGATGAGGTATCAAAAAAAAAAATTTATAAACTCATACTGCGTAGGGTATACACGAGTATACATTTCAAATTTCAGCTCTCTAGCTTTTGTGGTTTGCGAGATCGCTGCGTTCACACGGACGGACGGACGGACGGACAGACGGACATGGCTATATCGACTCAGTTTGTCGAGCTGATCAAGAATATATATACTTTATGGGGTCTGCCATGTCTCCTTCTGCCTGTTACATACATTTTCACAAAAACATTATACCCTGATTTCCCATTTTCAATGGGTTCAGGGTATAAAAAATATAAATATTTTAGCAAACAAACAATTTGCCCAGACTCAAATCCAATTTAACTATGCAGAACTTGACATTGGTCTGTTTATATATTTTTTTTTGTTTTTTATAAAGTAAATCGTTTAAATTATGTTAACTTCTGCCCTTTTTCCAGGCTCTAAAGTCTAGAAAAAGTAGCATGCGTAGGCGAGTGTTGCAATCGCAGCGAAATGTGCTTGCCCAACCAGAATGCAATCAAAGTGCTCAACAGGCACGTTTCATAGCAAATTATGTATGAATATATATATACATATATATGTATATAATATATACATATATATGTTATACATTATACCTATATACATATAGGTAATTGCTGCTAATCATTTGGCGTGCGTGCTGCGTGCTGTTGCCGTTATGAAAGGTGGCGCCTCCCTGAGCACGCTTTTTCGATTAAAACAACAAAAGCCAAGAAAAAAATGTGAAAAGAAAAGAAAAGAAAAAATTATAAATAATTATAAATATTATAAATAAATAAGCGTCATGTGTAAATTGGTGCAGTGCTCGCATTGCACAACAGACGCTTTACAACACTGTGCGTAATTGTTGCTCCGAATGCGGAACTGAATGAATCAGATAAATTGTGCACAACAGCTGAATGAACGCATGTGAATCGAAGCTGAAGCTCAATGATTGAATGTGCGAAGAGGCAGAAACCCATGGCGATAAAATGTCTGGCAAATGTTATCGAAATCGAGTGAGCAATGCGCTTGCTCATGTGTTACTTGTATTGATGTGGCTTTGAGTGTGCGTGATTCTTAAGCGTTTTGTTTTTTTGCGATAGTAGTTCATTGAGAGAGAGAGAGAGAGAGAGAGAGAGAGAGAGAGAGGGGAGAGAGTGATAGGCTTACGACTTTAAATGTAGCATAAGACACATTTATCGATACTTTATCAATGACATAGTAGCGAGTGTATTAAGTAAGAAATAGAAGAGCGATAGCATGAGACGGTAAACCTTTGACTTAGCTTAAGCTGAGCATTGATGAGCTTTATCAAATTCATAATCGATAATTATCGATATACAACAACTATTCATATATCATATATCTGTTGAATTCAGGCAATTATAGCCATCGAAATTAATCGACATGTGTAACAATTTGATACACACGCAGTTATCGATGCTTTATCAATGGTGAAGTATCGATTACATATGAGTAAGCACTAGAAAAGCGTTTCGTTTTGTTTAAGCTGAGTATTGATAGTTTTATTAAATTCATAGTCGATAAGTAGCGATATACAATGACTATTCATATATCACTAATCGAATTCTTACGGCTGTAGCTAGCGAATGTTATCGATCATTTTAAAAAGCTTTAAGTATTCTGTCTTAATTCTCAATAAAGATCTGCTGAGCGATAATAATCGATAAACCTGAAAATATCTTCGACTGAAATAAGTTGTGATCGATAAATATCGAAAAAAGTAACAGCTGGCATCGAACTGAACAAATTAATCAAATAGTAAATAAATATTTATACCAAAGCCAAGAAGATAAGCTAAACAGCCTCAACCCCTATGCGAAAACTCACTTGCAAAAACCTCAAGGTTGTGCGTGTGTGCGTGTGTGTGTGTGTGTGTGTTTGTGTTTCGCTGACAAATGCACAAAATGCATAGCGTGGCGCTTTAATGGGGCGGTGGGGCCAAGGGAGCGAGAGGCCGGTCGGGCGGTCGGGCGCGTGGGGACGCCTGAAGCAAAGCGCGTGCAAAACGCAAGAAGGAAGTGATTAATAAGCAAGCAAAGGCAAACAACAAAAAAAAAGAACGCCGACTGCTTAAGACACCGCAAAAAAAGAGACATGCACCAAATGCAAATGCAATGTTAGACTGAGAGAGAAAGGGCGAGGGAGAGAGGGCGACGGAGACGGAGCAGGGGCTTAAAGTGCAGCGCAGTGAGAGCGTGCGCATGTGTTGCATATGCAATATGGTCACCCTAAAACGGCATTTCTGACACTCTGTGTGTGTGTGTGTGTGTGTGTGTGTGTGCGTGTGTGTTATCGTTCGCATTGCAAAAAACTACAAACTATAACGCAATTACATGCAGCAGGTCCCGCCCAACCCCCTGCCCGGCCGACACGGCCTGCCTCTGTTTCCTCTTCTAGCCAACCACTCACCTACGACTCATTACCCACACACACACACACACACACAGCCAGTTGAGTTAGCTGCTTTCTCGCTCTAGCGCATGCTCATGCGGCTTGCCCTCTCGCTTGCACCTCAAATTGTAATTGCATTTTGCGTGCATCAATTATTGCGCATTTCTCAGTTGCGTTGTTCAATTGTTGTTGTTGTCCAAGTTGTTGTTGTTGTTGTTGCTTTTATCTGGGCAGTCGCCTTCTAATTTACAAAGCAACAACGACAAATATTGTACAATAATAATAATGCATAACATTAGCTGAACACAACAGAAAAAAAAGAAACACATTTAAAAACGCAGATGTGTGTGTGTGTGTGTGTGTGTGTGTGTGTGTGTGTATCACGCACACTAATGTGTATGTCGATATAGCTGGATATTTGTGCACTCACACATTTGGCAATTGAAACATTTGGCCACTGTAGAACTAACTGCCAAGTGAACCGAGTGAAGTGAGCAGCAGTAACTAGTTGGAACAAATGGAATCAGAAACAATCGAAAGAGAAAACAGAAACATTGCAGATAAGAAACATTTTTGTATTAGTTATATATAGGAATAATAGAAAATGGAACGAGAAACTCTAGAAATATGAAACGTTTGGGAACAGAAACATGTGGAATATGAAACACATGAAATATGAAACAGTAGAAACAACAAAAGTATTTGCCATATTTGGTGATTCAAAATATAATAGAAACAAATAGAACAGGAAACACTTGTAACTTGAAACGTTTACAAACAGAAAAATTTGGAATATGAAACACTTAATCTATGAAACATTTGATAACAGAAACATTTTCAAACAGAAATATTTGAAACCAGAAACATTTGGTATATGAAACACATGAAAAGTGATTCAAAATATAATAGAAACAAGTGGAACTCGAAACACTTGGAACTTGAAACGTTTGCAAACAGAAACATTTGATATATGAAACAATTTTACCAGAGAAGCCTAGAGAAACAAAAACATTTGGCATATTTGACATATTTGAGACCGAATCACGTAGATGCCGAAACAAAAAACATTTAGAATGTGAAATATTGGGAAAGTGGAAACTTGGAAATCCTATTAGAAGTACTGATATATAAATATATATATATTATATATGTATGTATCTATAGTCGATGGTAATAGGCACAGACCTTGCTTAAAACATTTGGAATTGGCATGAGTTACAATGAGAACAGTTTTTGGCTTCTTCTAAGAAGCAAACTGTTGTCACGATAATGCTATAAATGGTTTGCTAAAGCTGATTTCAATTGACAGCTGAAACAATTGGCATTAGAAATGAATGCTAATGATATACACATATGTATGTATATGTTTGCATACATCTCTTCAATTATATCCATGGGAACAGTCAAAGTAGTTCTTCATACATTTGCCTAGTTTCGGAACTAGTTTCGATTCACTTCAAGTTTGCCCAGCTAACATTAATTTGGCAACCAGTTCATAGAGCACACATAAATAAGTTCACGAACAACATTGCGTATGCGTGTTACCATTATTTGACCGCTGAGAAGCGCCGAGAGAGGCGCTTGTCGCTGCGTGACACATTCTCTGACTGACTTTTCAGCTAATAGCAACAGCCACAGCGACAGCAACAAATGTTGACATGCAAGCAGCGGCTGACCCATTGGCAATTAGCATTTGGATGGAGCTGATGGAGCTGCAGGCCAGGTGCCAATGCCAATTTATCTGATCGCTCGAGGTACAGTTGACGCCCCACAGCAACAACAGTCATGAATAGCAAAAAGCAAACACTGGACGCTTGCGTGCCATCGCAGCTAGCTGTGTCTGTTTGTGTCTGTGTGT